>CP092886.1:177502407-177705101 GCA_030710605.1 Cordylochernes scorpioides | reverse complement strand
GACGAATTTGGACTTTTCTCCTCATGTCCTGAAATTGGTCTTCCAGTTTTGTCGATGAGAAGGCTTCAGGAAGTGCAGGGATGCCTTCTTACGCGCAGTTTTTTTTATATCCTTGTGAATTACCTTGTGAATTGTTTGTGCAGATGTGGTGCACTGTTTCGCCATCTCTCTTTGACTCGGGGGTTCTCTTTCGAGGTTAAACGCGGTCAACTTTTTAAAGCTATGGATTAGAGCTTTAGTACGCACGGGACATCTACTCACTTTAGGTGGAGATTTTGTCCAGAAGATTTTGCCTGTCGTATTTTTCCAAAACAATTAATTACACAAAATCCCGTAAACTCATGTAAACTCACTCACTGAGATCATGAGCATCGTCTAAAAAAAATGTTACTATAGTTTATCGATCAAATCTTTGCTTGGAAGGTGCTAAAACGGCCCTCTCCATTTCTTTTATAATTTTCTTTGGCATTAGCAAAAATAAACAATTTGAAGTACACATTCTGATAGTGAATTAAATTGCGAGTTCAATAAGCCTTTTGTTTGTTCACATTCGCAGCATAAGCATGCGCAGTGGAAGCTCGCATTAAATCGTCTTTCAAATACCTACAAGCATCTTCTGTATTTACAATTTCTATAGTAGTGTCATGATGTTTTATAGTACCTTCACGTTAAAATTTTCATATGGTAGAATGTGATGACAGTATCTAATAATTGGGCAACTCAATGTCTCAAATATGACTATCAATATTAAATATCCAATAGTTGGCCATAATTACAGTAGTTATTTTTAGATGTTTCCATTTATTTGTTCAACTAGTAGGTGGCCTTTATAATTTTTTGTTGTGATGTGCCAGGACTATTTTTTCTCCATTGGACTTTTTAATTTTCATATTTAAACTTGAATACATAACTTTTTGCGAGAGAGCTACAAAAAAATTAATATTCTTGATCTTTTTTTGGGTTGAACGTTCATTGGTAGTTGAATGAGAAGAGGATTTTTTTCTTATAAATTTGCTATGAATGTTTTTTCAAAAATTTATTTCAACACATAAAACGCGATATCGCGGCTAGGGATAATTGCGTCAATTTACATTTTTTAAACAGAAACAGTTATAAACATATTATAAAAGAAAAAGTAATTGAAATAAAAAGAGAAACAATAAATATATTAGGAACCTGAACCTTTCAGGTTTGAAAGAAAACCATAAATATATCTACAAGAATAGTTGAATCTATGATAATTCTCACTGCTATTTACAAATTGATATAGATCCACAACATTATTTACAGCGGTAAAGAAGAGTGGGCATTCCAGCAGTAGATGTCTTGAGTCCTGGAATTCGTTGCCACAATGACAGCTAATCTTCAACCGCGCCATTTTTTGATAAAAATCCCTTAAAATTTCCATGGTTCATTATAAACTGGGTATTATAAAAATTGGAGCGGAAATATGTTGGAATTCCAAACGGGAAAAAGCTTTGGAATATTTCATTAGTTTTTGGAAGATGTAGTTTTGTAGGCTCTGCTCACCCAAAGAAGAATTTGATATTGAAATGTTCAATCAGATGGATCACTCGTGAGAAATTTAACTGTAATATCAAAATTTTATCCATGGTTAATATACGTTTTATTCCCATTATTCTTCTTCTTTTTCTTATTTTTTATTTTTCTCCACTCAATCATATTAAGGTATCAAGCTTGTAGAGTTAGAGACTTTTGATGGTGTCTGCTGGGGATGAGTAGAGCTCATCAATGGATAAGTCAATACAGTCAATGATGTGGTTTAGGGTTGCAGATTGAGAATTTCACTTAGTACATAGTGGGAAAACCTTGCAGGCATTCTGGAAAGTCATTGTCTGTATATGACCAGACTTAAGTCTGGAAATCAAAGACTGTTGTTACCTTGGGAGGACAGAATTGGTGCTTGTCCCTCCTGATCTGTACCAGTCATGTCCAGCATTAGGTTCACATTCCTGCAGGCATTGGGTCTTGATGGTATGAAGAAAATCTCTTTCGTCTAGTTGGGTGGTAGATTTTCTGGCCTCAGGGTGGCCAAGAGCTCTAGACTTTGCCAGAGAGTCAGCTAGCTCATTTCCAGAAATTCCAACATGAGCCATTGCACTGTTACAGAGCTGTTGGCTGGGAGTCGGTTTACAGATTTAGCAATATTCTTGAGAAGAGGTTCTTGACTGGAGAAGAAGGTTTGAAGGGTATAAATGGCTGCTCTTGAGTCGGAGTAGATTATTATTTTGCTTTTTGGCGAGTTGATGTTGATGTTTTTAGAGCAGTATCTATTGCAAAGATTTCTGATAGGTGTTTAGGGTGGGAAAGGGAGATTTTCCGGGATCTTATCTTTGTAGATAGAAATTCCACTGCCAGACAGTCCTGTTTCAAGTTGGCTACCATCAGTGTAAATTGTGATGTTGAAGAGGGAGCTATTTTCCTCAATGATTTGTAGGCCAAGAGCTTTGAATAATTCTGGCTGAGTTTCATGTTTGTGGGGATTGGCTGGGAGATGAGGGATACAGGTGAGTTTGTTGTGAGTTCTGTGTGGAGGGTAGAAAGTTCAGTGTTTGGGATAAATTTGGGATGTCTAAAAGATTAGTTGTGAGCCATGTCGAGAGGAGTGGGGCATTTAAGTCTTTTATTTGGATCCCAATTTCGAATAAAATTTCCTGTAGGGTGTTCTTTTGGGGAGTTAATCTTTTGAATATGAATTTTGAGAAGCAGATTTTTCTTCTTAGGTGCAGGGAAAGAAGGTTGAATTCAAGTTCAGCAATGTGATTTGGGCAGGATCCTTGAAGCCCGCTGATGAATTTAGCTGCGCTTGCTTGAATTCTTTCATTGAACCAGGCCAGGGAAGCATTTTCTAAAATAGGTCTTACAAGTGCAAGGTTGTGCATAAAATATATTTCATCATTGATTATTCTAAATAAATAAAAGACAGCTTACACTTTGAAAAACTATTCAGCATCATTATTTATCAAATGGGATGAATTTCCACAATTAATGCCAGATAATTAGCAATCCACAAATACGCTCCAGAAATCTGGGGTTTATCCAATATGTTTTGTTATAATTAATAAACTAAAAATGAAAAGATTGGGAAGAGGCTTGGTTGATTAGTGGTAATTTCGCCAATTTGAACCCCTCCTCAACACATAGAGGTGGAGTTATGTGTATTCTGTTTACAAAATGCTTCCTTTAGTAGAGATCTCTTTATCTTTTAGTTAGTTGTTTACTATGATGAAATTTGAAAAAAAAAAAAAAGAATTGCAGTGATCTTCTCAAGATATCAATAACCATTATCAATAAATTTTGATGATATTTATTATGGACAGATAATTTCATTTCATTAATTACAGCAGAGCCTTCAGAGGTTACATAAAACTTTCCAAGAAACATTTGATGAATGACCACCTCTCAGAGTGATCTCCTTTATAATTTTAAAGTGTCGGCCCAAAAATAAGCTATCCCTAAATTGAGGAATTAACCCAAGGAGAGAATGCTAATCCTTTATTTAATTTTGTTAATATTTTATTTTTATGCTGGAGAATATATGTATGAAGAATGATCATGTATGAAGATAAATTCAATATATAATTAATTATCAAATAATTTTGTTTGCAAAAAAAAAAAAAACCACTGCAACTAAAATAAATACTAAAAGCAGAGATTAATGATTACTTACACATTTAAGCGACAAAGAAAATGCCGTTCAATAAGTTGATCAGTGTTCACCCCTTGAAGGTTGAGCATCAAGAATATCTTGATTGACATCTTTGCAGAGAGCTTTACATTTTGAAATATGGGTCTCTCTCTCAAAGAAATTTAACACCAGGATCCAATTCATTGTAGACAATTTGCAATTATACAGAAGGAAGCACATATTTGTAAAAAAAAAAATCTTTCACCATTTCATTGTGCTGCGATCAAAAGAGTAGTAGCTCATCTTATCACTCTGATCACATCAACTTTTTGTTCTTGATGAAGTCAAGCACAACTTGTGGCTTCAATACTGGAGCTTGACCAGTCCTCCCCATGACTTGAGCCTTTTCCTCCGCTTCCCCCTCCTTCAGTGCATTACTCTTTTGAAAGTGGGCCACATGGTCTCTCCATATCTCCTCATCTTCCACTATTTATGCATCTCCAGTCTATTGCTTGAGATCTTCCATATACTCTCGCTATCTTTGTCTGCCTTTTTTTTTTTCCCCTGCAACTTTCTCGCCAGTACCATTAGCAGTTGTCTCTCTAACTGATCCATGCATCACATGCATCACATGTCCAGCAAACATCAGCTTTCATTGCTCTTTGAATATCATAAGCTAGCGGCACTCTACTCCCATTCGATCAAGGGCCTAATTGTTTGTCTTCTTATCTGTCCATAAAATCTTAAGTGCTTTTCAATAAAGGTTCATCTCAAAGTCCTTTATTATCTTGATTGAATAATTTAGAAATTTCCATGTCTCACATTCATATGTTTTTTCAACATAATGTTAGTAGTTAGCCTTGTTCCAAAAAAAAAAATTTTTGCCACATTTGTTCATGTCAATCAATCAGATCTTATTCTAGTACCTAAACATGTATATGTAAATGTTCGATTATAAAAAGTCTTAATGGCCCCAGAATCTTGTGAAAGTTCAACCCACTAGTGAGTGCAAATAACTTAATGGAGCTCTGGCACACTTGTAGGTGCAAAGGTTGAACTGCTTTTTACACGTGCAGACATTTGGTGCACTACAGTAAAAGCAGTCACTAACGGCCCACTTTAATTATCATTACCTGTATGGCATAAACTTGGGATAATTAGAAAAATATAAGGTGTATCATCAACTGAATCATCAATTTTTGGATCTAGAATCAGAACAAAATTCTCATAAATATTATTCATCAAGTTAATAAAATCTTTCTACTAAAATACTGATTTGGGAGGACTAAAAAAAAAACAATCTTCACTATGCTGATGACACCACACTGTTAGCAGAAAACATGAAGGACCTAAAATATATCACTCAAAACGTTGAAGGGAAAATTTTGGTTCATATTAAATATTAGCAAGACCAACATTATAACTACCAATATTATAGTTTTGAAATTCACCGAGAGAAAAAATTGATATAGTTGATCACTTCATATAATTAGGAGCCAGGATTGATAAAATGGGAAATTGATTTGAGGAAGTAAAAAGAATTATAAGCACTATGAAAAGACACAGGGAGATAAGAAACAACAACAACATGAAAAGACACAATGATAAAATTGGACAAGATAATGAAAAAAAAAAGGCATTTCATTCTAGACAAAAGAGAATTGTACATACATTGGTATATCCTGTATTTGGTCACTTATGGATGTTAGATCTGAACACTCAGAAAGGTAGGACTAATAATTGAAGCTTTTAAAATGTGGACATGGAGAAAGCTACTCTGAGTACAATGATATATAGTTAAAAGGACAATATTTGAATCTTAAATTAAATTTATCCAGGTAGATCCCTCTAGAAACACATATTTAAAGAAAACTGACCTATTTCAGACACATAATGAGAACAAATGGCTAAGAAAAGATGATGTTGGGAAAAATTGAAAGAAATTAAAAGTGAGGAAGACATGTAGTGAGTTAGCTTGAAGGCCGCTAGATGAGCCGAGAGTAATGGTCACCAACAGATCAAATTTGAGAGTATTTGTCCATATAGTCACAAAAGTTGAACTTCATTGAAACTAACAACAAAAGCTTAAAAAAAAAAGGAAAAAATTTGATTTACATGTGAATGAGATTGAAAAAATAAAAAGTAAGAACACCTAGCAAACAAGTTGAAAAGTGTTTACTGAGAGGGAAGATCACCTGGAGAGGGTGAGGTGGGCCATCAAGCTTGATGGTTGTTGGGCCTAATTGCCCAATGAAATGGATTACTGGCAGCTTCTTTTGAATTTTAAAGTTGGATTACAATTTTTTTTCCATCATTGGGGTTTGGTGCTATAACGGCGATGTGGTTCCACATCTTTGGGTTGCACAAGTGTTATAATAATAATATTACTATAGTAATACAATACAAATATTTTAAATGCTTAAAAGGTGCTTAAAATAAAGTAGATCATGGTGTTAAAATAATGAAGGAGCACTGCTCCTGATCATCTAGATGAATGTTGATGTTCTAATGGCATCATTGAATGAACAAAACCAACTGAACAATGATTTTTTAAATTTCCAGAAATTGGCAAATACCCATTTTGAATTATTGAGAAAAGTCAAGCATGTAGACATTTTACACTGATGTCCCTTGTCAGTGTGTTAAAGACTACATAGAAGACCCACAAATATTTTCAGCCTTCTTTATAATTTAAGAAAAGATGCTCGATTCATACGCGGTGCAAAATGACATAATTCTTAATTATAATGAAGCAATGAAGATTTCCCTCTCCCATGTTTGGTCTTCAATGTACACCCTGCACAATGCATACAAGGGCCAACAGCCCAAAGTGCATTCACATGTGGGTTGCTCTTTTTGATAGTTCAACAAAAGGTATTGGCCAAAACAATTTCCTAAAATAAAAAAATATTTACATTCAGCTAGTTTTTTTTTTTCTGATAAGTGGCAGTAGGCCATCAGAACATTGTCACATGATCAGAGGCTCATTAAATATTAATGAATGGGAACAAATGATCTTATATAGAATATATTATAACCTCATTAAAAAATTTAAAATATATTTTAACAATGTATCATCATTACTCAATTTTCACCAAAAAATGCTAAAATATTTTATATGCAAATTTTTGTAATATAATGTAGCCATAATCATCAAACTAAAGTATATTCAACACTTTAATGTAAAGATGGTAAGAATGATGCTATATATGTATACTCATGGACTAAACTTAAGGAAGTTTTACTTTTTATCATGTATATTGGGATTCAGACAATAACTCTGAAAGATATTTGATGCACAGGGACCTTTATTGAAGACACACAATATAACCAAGTGTGAACAAAATTGCCTCTGTCTCCTTAAAAAAAAATAGATGACTGGCTATTCGAAATATGTGAGTTTTGTCCATGAGTATATATATACACATACAGAGAGAAATCCTGCAAATGAAATACTTATTGGGATTTGGTCTTGTTGGTTATAATTAAAGCTATATTTCAAATTGTACCTTATCAAAAATACAATTTGTAGTAAAAGGGGGCATCTCTTCTTTTAAAAATGTATTCAAATAATGTAATTTTTTTTATCCTAGTCACAAACATACTGTATTTGTGATTTTAAAAAAATATGCCATAACTCCAGCATTGGCAAATTCAGACAAAAATCCAACTTGTATAGCATAGCACTCATCAGTACAGGGGCGGCTCCAATTCCCTAACATGGTACAAGTATTTAAGAAGAAAGGTCATCTCTCCTATCAAATTAATGCTTAAACTGAGCGCAATCTAATGACAGATCCCACAAACTATTGGACTTGGGTTGGTAACAAAGCCAACTTTGCAAATTCCAAGAACCCACCCATTTTGAGTCAGAATGGTATTCATGTACTGAAAGGGGCACCTCTCCCTTCGAAAATGCATTTATACAATGTATTAATATTTATCAACTCGCTGTTGGTGACAAAGAATATGCCAAAACTATGGTGTACAGATGTTTTTTTTTCTGAACAAGAACACTTTGTAACGTGGTTAAAATAAAAGATGCATTGTTTTAATCCATTTTTAAAGGAAAAGGTGCTCTTTTCATGGATGAATCCTATCTTGCTGCTATCCTATATTATACACTATATATTGTAAAAATTTGAATATACAGTAAATACTCTATATCTTAAGGATGAAATTTTAAAATTTAGTTTTCTTTTAAAATATCACTTAAAAAGTGGTCATAGGTATGATTTATGCATTTCTGAAAACTCAAAAATGGCAGATCTCAGTCGATTTCGTCAAAGATAATGTATTGATTGTAAGATTTAATCAAATCAATTGGAATTAGATAATCTCTTTAGAGCAGTTTTACATTTATCAAGGTTTTGAGAGGTGAACATAACCTGATATCTCTTTTAAAGTAACCCCTAATTATTATATTTGAATCCATAAACCAGGTTGGTCAGTCCCCATTATTTGCATTCCAAATAAGATACTGTATATAAACTAATTTGTTATAATGGAGAAAATAAATATCATTTTAACTTGAAATCTGTGGAGTGTTTTGAGGAAATGGATGAACATGATGTTCAAGGATCTCTCGTCATTATACATTTAAACATTCAATATGCACCTCAATGTACCCAGTATGAGATGATTGCCCACAACATTACAATTCCCCATCAGAATTGCCATTTTCTTTAGTTTTGATGCCCTATATTAGGTTCTCACCTCTCCAGTGATAAATCATCTTTGAGAATCCCCCGAGAGCTGAAACAGGATTTATCTATAAAGTAAACTTAAGCCTCACACATTTTTTGTCTGTCAAGTCTTGACTATGATAACTACATTTGAAGCATTCTTTTTTGTGCAGCAGAGATTACTGATATATGCACAACATACACTGGGCATCTTGAATACAACAGCAGTTGGCCTTTTGGTGACAGCTCTAACAGAATTTCTTCCAATTTGCTGATTCAAGCTTAGATGCTAGCATCCAACTTAGTAGACATCTATTGCAAATAGCAATTATGTCAAATATAGTTATCTTGCAGTGTGTTGCGACTCTTGATTTTCTTTACACATTTGTATCGCATAATTGTTTATAGAGCTAAGAGACCAACATTTTTGAAAAGAAAGAGGCATCTCACTATGCAAATTTTATTGAACTCTATTCATAAGGCCACATATTTTGAAAATTTCTAGACAAAAAAAAGCCTATAAGCTTTTGAAGTTTAAAAAATTATTATATTAATTTAAAAGGATTTGAATATATTTTGGAGGAACAAAAATAGCAGTCAAAGGAAAAACCTGATCACTAAAACAATATATGCTAGTGATGAGAATTATGATATATATATATGGGGGGTCGGTGGAAGGGTGGTCTAAACTGTCGGTTTTCGACAGCTTACGACCCGGGTTCGATTCCTGCAGTGGGCACCTTTTTCTGATTTGAAAAAAAATCTCTAATGACCCCAACTCTTGTAAAAGTCCAACCCCACCAGGAAGTGCAAGTAACCAAACGGGGCTCTGGCACTTTTTAAGTGCAAAGTCGAACTGTGCTTTCTACATGTGTAGACATGTGGCGCACTTACAGTAAAAGCAGTCACCTTCTTCTACCCACCATGATTATCATGGCCTGTTCCACGTGTACTAGGGATAAGCAAAAAAAAAATGACATACATATTTAAAATATTATATGTATTATTTTATAAATGATTATAATAAAAGAATAGAATTTAAATTCTATTCTTTTATTTTTATTGGGGTAAAAATAAAAAGAATTTGGTTGATGTGTGCCATTCCATCTCTACAAAACTAAGCAGCAAATGATTTTCCCAATAAATGTTGCTATTTTTAATTAGCATAATTACAAATTAATTATTGCATTTTCTAAATTGAAATATCATTCTGTTTATATAACTGATTTGCCCTCCATTTTTTAACATCATGTGGGATAAAATTTGTATCCTAATTTTGCCCTCCAACATAAATAAAAATTTGAACTTGGTATCAAGCTTGATATCACTTTATTGTTCATTTCATTTCAGCACACTGATGGTAATCTTGAATGAGACTTCACATATATAGCAATGGCTTGAAATTTGATGGTGCCACTGCTCCCAATGCTGCTTGAATGACTCCAGTTTGAAACATCCAAAATCTGAAAAACAACATTACATATGAAAACAAAATAAAGTGATTAAGAATAAAAAGTGTTATTAATATATTGTCAAAATCAAGATTTGGCATTACGTACATATTTATATATGAATAAAATTATAAATATATTATATAAAATAAATATCCTGTTCACATGAAGTTTTAGATGGCAGAGCACCATCTAGTGGAACAGAAATCAACTAAAGGTTGATTTAGCCTGTTTACTGATATTTGGTCAAACCATTTTCTTGATAAATCAAGAAAAGCCAACCACAAACGTGTTTTTGGGACCAAAATATTTTTGGTTGTAGAGGTACAGCCTGCACCACGCTGCTGAGGGCCAGCCCGAAACGCGTCCGTGGTTGGCTTTTCTTAATTTATCAAAAAAATGGGTTGGCCAAATATCAGGGAACAGGCTGATTCAACATTTAGTTTAATTTCTGTTCCACTATATGGCGCTCTGCCATCTAAAAGTTCATGTGAACGTGGCCAGGATATGCCTCTTTTTAATTTTAATACCAACATCTAAACTTTATTTTATTTTTAAAATTATTTTTCACATATATATATAAAAAATAATAATTTTCTAAACAATTGAATGTTTAAAACAGGAAGTTTATATCTCAAGCATTGCTATAACATTTCTCAAGATGACGTAGTGTAACCTCAGTATAGCAGTCATTTTAATAATTGCAATTTCATTATATATTTTTTAAATATAAAGTTTTATATCTTAATTATTTCAATTGTATTATGATAAAATGTTTATGTATATAGCAATCTAAAATCTTAGTCCCAAGTGATTTTAGAGAAAGATTTGATTCTACATACAAGGTTGTCCCACAAGTTCATAAACACTTGTAAAAAATTGAAAAACCAATATTATTCGCCATTATGTATAATGTCTTTATATCTTCTATATATATAAAAATGAATGTTTGTATGTTTGTTTGTTTGTATGTCCGGTATACAAATTTGCAGTAGTTCATTAATTCAAACCAAAATTTCCATACATAGGTAAAAAAAATACGGGGGAAGACGATAGGCTATTTTAAAAAATATATAAATCAATTATTAAAACTATATATTCAAATTATTCTACTTAGCTCATGAACAGCGCCCTCTATCAAAGATTAGATTAAATTATGCTGATGCAAACAAATAGATAATGCTAATAACAAACAATTATAAAAAAAAATCTTATCTAAATATATATCACTCAGGTAGATATGCACACGGGTCAATCCCGGGGCGAAGCCCGGGTCACCCGTCTAGTTATGTATAAAGTAATTGTATTATGTATCATTATGTATTTTCAGTAACAATATTATTCACCAAGTAATAAGAAAAACGTTTTATGAAAACACAAACTTTTGGGACCTTATAATTGATAAATTGGTTTGTGATATTATATAATAATTGTATTGTATGTGCGAATTTATATTAAGAGAGTGCAGTGGTCTCCAAGAGCAACGCATCCAATGAGTCACAATGAATGACCACCCTTGTAAAAACAAAAAAATTCCCATTATAAACCTACTTGAGAGGACACTGCTGCTAGAGGACAACTCTATAAAAGGCAGTTTCATTGCAAAAATTACCATTTTTACTATTTAGATATTTTCTCCAGCAAGAGGACACCTTTCTCAAAATGACACTTTGTACTACTGTACTACTAATCTTACTTTCAGAAAGAAAAATTTACTCGTACTCTGCTGGAAGGACAAGCATCTGGTCCATATTTTGCCTCCTTATTCATCACTGCTTTAAAAAAAATAGCTAGTCACCTACTAAACTAGATGTAACTCTAAAAAATAAGAAAACAACTGCCATTATTAATTATATTTCTGATAAGAGAGGTGTGGATATTGCCAACACTTTTGGTGCAAACATCTACCTTCCATGTTTACAGATGTCTAGAGGTGGATGTTGTGAACATAATACTGTTACGGAAACAAGTGAAAAAAAAAAAGATCCAAAAAGGTGGCAGTCTGGATTATGTGAGTACTAAAGAAAACTGACCATCAGAGTGTAAGGGAGGGGGGGGGGTGCCACAGTATGTTTCAGGTTCCCATCAAGTTCAAGTTGCTTCTCAATGTTTATCATGCTCTTTGCTTACATGTAATGATAAATTGAGCTGAAATAGCTTGTGCAATAATAAATCATTATTGTTTCCACGTGCTCATTTATGGCCATCCAGTACACCTGGGGGACAAATGGTGTGGTGCTGTAATAACAATTATCTGAAGTGAGATCTCTGTGAGGAATGTGTCTTCTGGATGAAACCAAAAAATGGCAGCAGAACAATTAGAACTCTTTCAAGCTCTCTTCTCAGCAATGAAAGATCTTTCCCAGAAAAGTTTGGAAGCTCGAGCAACAATCTAAAGTTTTGAATGAGAAAGTTGCCCGCTGGATGGAACCTCAAAATCTCTGCTAGACAGTCCTAGGCATCCCTTGGAAGTGCAATGAGACTGGATGGTTGAAGCATGCCACACCAAGGTGAACCATGGATTCCTGTCCACCATTTTGCCATTTGTTGACTCTATCAAGATTACCACATTTTCAAAGCCCATAGTCCAGTACAAGGTAGGTCTAAAAAGACCCAAGTCTAAATGTTTTAGTAAGAGAAAGCTTCAAGAACAAGAAAATGGGAGAGCAAGAGAGAACTTCTGCTGGCAAAAGGACAGCTCCGAAATCCTTCAGGAGACTGACATGGATGAATATGTGCTGGACAAACATCATATAGAGTATTCATCATGAAGGCATTTCCATTGTAAACAAAGATTTACAGCACCACCAGAAGCAGATGCTACAAGAGCACAATATAAAATTTCCCAATGATACAGAAATGGAAAAATAAGCTTCCAAGTGTTCGTAAGAAGAAAATCAAACTTCAGATGATTACATCATTTAGGGAGGTAGGGCCACCACCATGTGAAGAACTATCACCCTTTCATAGGCTGATTACTCGATAACAATAGCTTTAGCATAAATTAAGAGAAAGAGAGACTGAATTGGAATGTGGTTCTGCAAACACGGAAGTGATCCTTGTCTTATCATTGTGTTTTGGGACATCTGAGAAGCTTATGTAGTTGAAGTCTTCAAAGAGATTTTTTAAAAAGTCTCCAAATGACTTGAATTGAAGCTTGCCCTGTTAGGAACAAATAGGCTCAGGAGGTGGGCAGTATTATGGTGACGCCTGAAAGAATGACCAGAAAAGATGGCAGAGAACATTGGAAGTTACATGAGCACCACGGAAGACTGAACAATAGGTACATAAGGGAGGCGGTTTGCGCTACAGTCTGTTAAAGCTGCAGCTCATTGTTTACATTGTTCTTTGTTTACCTGAATAATAAATTGAGTTACTAGCTCGAAAACAGAGATCCTTATCAATCCAACGTGTTCACATCCAGACACTCAGGAGACAGCATGGCCCCATTGTATCAATAATATATAGCCCATATACAGTAAAACCCCTCTATAGTGAACCCCAATGGGACAGAGCTTTTGGTTCACTATAGCCACGGTTCACTATAGCCACGGTTTGGCTATTTTTTTTTACTTTTCAAAAATTTTAGACTGTATAATTAAAAAACAGCCATACACACAAGTAGAGGCTGCCTCTTAATAGTGGTCACTTTATTTTAATTCCCTTAATTGACTAATTTCCTTATATTAATACTGAATAATAATAGAAATCATTAGATAATAGGTTCTTCTTATCATTAACATACATGTACCTCTATGTCTAAGTTAAAAATCAAGACAAATCCTAGGCAAAGTTTTATTAAATATATATTCAAAGATATGAAATGATTTTAAAACATCATTATCACATTATATAATACAATTTTTACTTGAAAAAATGGCTCTAATACCTTGTTGTTTCAAAGCATTCTTCCAAGCATTGCACCATTCAAATAAAGTTAGTGTTTTTCTTCCATTTCATGTTTCCCCATATTCTTCTAGGTCTAGATTTCGTTTTTTTTTTTTTAACCTGCCATGCAAAACATTGCTGACTTTAAAATCACCATAGTTAATGGCATAAAAATAATTTTTGTTTCATCACGGGACCGTTTATTTGGACTTTTTTTTTTTTTAGCCCTAAAATGTACGATCGCGATCGCGGCAAAAGTTGAAGTTGATTCCTCTTTGTAACAATTTTTAATAACTTTATATTTTATCTTTTATAATAGAAAAGTTATATTCTCTTATTTTAATATGTTCTTAACATTTTGCCTATGTTGTTTCACTTTGAAAAGTTCTGAAAATGGCCTTTTTTTTTTTAATGAAATAATGCTTTTGTTTTTAAAATGCCTTTGTTTTCTTCATTTTGGAAGCCATTTGCATTTTTTATATTTCAAATTTAATGGATGCAAAGATATTCTAATTAATAAAAAGTATAATGTGTAAAAATTTATACAACATACAGCAAAAATAAAGTGCAAAAATCAAACAAACAATGCCGCTAAATTTATTGTTTTGAAATCGCGATCCGCGAGCTTTAAACATGCTCAAAATTTTGTTTTTTAATTTTTTTTTTTTAAATTACAATTCTAAGTTCGTTATAAGCATAGTATTTTTAATAGATTTTATCATTTTGGGACCCGAAATAGGTTCGTTATAGGGGTAGTTCGTTATTCTAAAAATCGCAAAGTTCGTTATAACGATGGTATTTTCAATGGAATGGAATTGGGAATCGGCGTGGGTTCGTTATAAGGGAAGGTTCGTTATATCCAGGGTTCGTTATAGCGGGGTTTTACTGTATATGAAAAATAATTGGCCAAAGTCAATCAGACACACAAAAAAAAAATACTGGGAACTGTTAAATTACATGTGGAACAATGGCAGAATGTCCAGCACAAGCTTCAAAATTGGCAGGCTTGAAAAGAATGTACAAACAGTTTCAAATACTCACATCCCTTGGCAGAGCTGACTGCTACAGGGCGTGTCCTCAGGTGGCAGATAGAGGAACGATCTTCAGATATGAAGGCCAGCTGCGAAACAAACAGAATAACTCTGAAAAATATGCATTTGCAGACCAACAACAGCATTATTAGAAGAGATGAAAGACCTCTTTAAAAATCAGAGTTCAACTGACTAGGTTGATAGACCTAGCAAGGGTCCCTCTCCAGAGATACGGAAGAGCTGCGTTCTCTTGTTAGAGTCGGCAGCAAAGACATCTGCTTCCATGTTAGAAACAGCCTCAAAGTGTACCTGGATCAATGTGCCATGATCAACGAAAGCTGCAACCCTGGAGCTTGAGATCCTAAAGGCAAAGATGTCCATGAAGGAGTTGGAGAAGAAGATCCTGCAGGAAGGGGAAGATTCTGATAAAAGGGTTTTCCACAAATTTCAGATGAAGATTATAACTGGGACCCAGGTCATCTTCTGACGCTAATCAATCCAATGGTGGAGGTCATTGAGAAGGTTGCAGCAGCTGAAGGTTTCTGACCCAATGGGCTTCGTCTAGTCAACCATGGTTGTGCCCAAAACAGACTGGGGATACCTTGACTCATCAGCCACCCATTCCCAAGTGAACTTTATATTGCCCAAAACACTAATCCGTCAGTTCATCTAGGCACCAAAAAAATTCTCAACCAATACCAGTAAATAACATGAAGGCTCTTTGCCAATCTGCTCAGGCACAGAATGCTAAACCTAAACATTTCTAGCATGGCAAAGTGGCAGCAAAGAGCTGCCAGTATTTACAGGAAATCCAATAAACTGGACACTATTCAAAAACCATTACTATAACAAACAGAAATGCTTTTTCACCAAATCCCAGAAAGATCACTTCGCAGAACTGAGAGATGTGTGCAGGTTCTCTTGATAGTGTCAACTAATGCAGATGCAGTGATTCAACGTTTAATAATAACATTAAGAATGTACAGAGTACATCATCCAAGAAAACAACACCACAAAAGGAGGAAACTTCAACTCATTTGCTGTGATGTCATCAATGATTTAGTCACCACCGTGAGGAACCTAGGACCTTATAACCATTGCACCAACCTGCAGCGATTGAAAGAGTTGGTGGATAAGATACCAGATTGCCTGAAATTAAGAGTGGGGCGAGAAAGAGATTGAAACATACTTTATTGACTTCCAGTCAACATCAAAAACTAAGTTACAAGATTAAAATTAAATATATACATGACATCTGACCCGAAGGACATCTAGATTACATCAAGGGCTACAAGCCGCCCTGAGTCTGGATAGACGCTTGGACATAATGGATTTGTTGTCCCCAACATGTTCAATGGCCATGTTGAGGAAATCGCACAGAATGGTCTTGTTTTCTGGCGAGAGCTGCCTGAGGAGTTGCTCCCTCTCAGGGAGATATAGGACCGCCCCCAGTACTATATCCCCAAAGATAGAGGATAGGAGAGAATAACCGTCTATTTTCAAATAGAGGTCCACCAACTGCTCTTCGAGCTCCTTCAGAGGGGTCCAAGAGAGACACATGACTTGGGCCATGGGTGTAGAAGCCTGGATAGACGATGCAGTCATGCCTTGGACTTCTTTTTCAGTAGCCGCCGTTGACTCAGTAATGGTCGAGGGCTCTGGTCGTGACAGCAACCGGCTGGTGTTCGGTGCTGGAACAGGAGGCTCAGGGGTTGGAGTCTTATGGGGATGGATAGGAATTTTCGCCCCAGGCAAAGATGCGGCAGGGCTGGAGGGTGTTGACGGGGCCTGTTTTATGGGCGCGGGTAGCTCCGCGGCTGATGTAGGAAGAGCGGAGTTGTTGGAGGGAGTAAGCTTTGAGGAGGGAGGCTTCGACACTGGGCCTTGCCAGGTGTCCTGATGGGGTCCTTTATTGATTCGCAAGGGGCAAGTGGCTTGATGATGCCCTTGACGGTGGCATTTGCCACACCTAACATTGTAGGTGATGTAGGCGGGTGTGGACTCTCCTTTAGAGATGATCACCAGCTTGGCAGGGAGCTGGTGGAGTTTGCGTCCTTCATTCAGAAGGACGAAGCCTCCCTGTTGCCAGTGGTTCAGGTGTAACCACCACTGGACACAACTTTGTGGTTCAGGGAAACAACCCTGCAATAGGGCCGCAGCGCCGCGATGACGTCATCGTCCCTTATGGCAAGTGGGAAGTTCCCCCACAACAATTTTTTCTGGCTTTTGCCTATATGGGAAGGCTTTCAGGGGGGTGGTTCCGATGGTAAGGCCCTCCTCAACCAGGTGCTCCACCAAGTCAACGCTGGCCAGCCTGACCAATACCTGGCCGGACATCTTCATCAGCTGGTACACTGATGACTTTCCCAGCATCTGTTCCAGGGCCATGATGTATTGGACTGGATGGAAGTCCGCGCTCCACTCAACGAGGCAGCACTGGTCGAATGTCACAGCTGCCGACCTAGCCTTGGCGAGGTCTTGCTGCTGCCTACTGTTCTTAATAGCCATTACAGGATCTCTTTTAGTCCTGGTTATTTGTTGAGGTGGCCTGGCTGCGAGGGGCGCAGCCTTCGCAACTTTTGACGGTTGAAGTGGAGACTCTTGATTTTTCCTTTTCGAGGATTTAGCCTTTTGCCAACCTTGCTCAGCCCAATTTACATTTTCTTTGTATTTCAACACAATAAAATTTGCATTTTTTTGTGCCGATTGTTTTTCATGTAGATTTGATATTTCGACTGGGAATTCATTATTCCCTGATAACTCGATAACCGAGTGTTCATTCTCATCGAGAATCATGCTATATTCTGCTCCAGTGGCAGGGTTATCCTCCAATACCAGGAAGGGATTAAATATTGGAAGCACACGGCTTTCCATCATAAGAAAATGGGAGCTCGCGCGCCGCACAGCCGAGAATACTTCTTTGATAATGACCAAAAGGACATCGGAGGGAGAAGAAGCTGGCCAAATGTTGCATATGTCTGAAAGACGGGACATTAGACACCAGACTGTCAGGAATTCAAGAATGCCATCTATCACACGAATAGAAACAGTAATCCAGAAAATCTCTGCATCTCCTACTTACTTCCCGGATGCCAAATGGCAACAAGTTAAAAAAGGAACCTGGGGCATTGAAGGTTGCAGAATGCCACATCATCTACTTCATGGCCCGACAGAAGTCTGAAGCGAGCATAGATGCACCACCACCATCTGAGAAAAGGAATGCCCTTGTCTAGCCTTACCAGCTGTTCTTCAAGTTGTCGCCATCGTCATTTTTGACAAACTATCAATAGTCACCATGATAAGTGGACAACTCGCCAGAAGACTCCAATTGAAAGGCTGACCCTCCAACTGTTAGATGGGCAAATGGGATGTGAAAAACTCATAAGAGTATCTATGAGGTTTTTTTTTTATGATGTTAAGATGCAGTGTTGGTTGGAAGATTACAAGTTGGGACCACATTCACATAATAAGACTTAAACTTGCCAACTTAATCATAAAT
Organism: Cordylochernes scorpioides; assembly: GCA_030710605.1. NCBI lineage: Eukaryota > Metazoa > Arthropoda > Arachnida > Pseudoscorpiones > Chernetidae > Cordylochernes > Cordylochernes scorpioides. The sequence continues at coordinate 177,686,898 of CP092886.1, read as the reverse complement.
GCACCAAAACTCCAAGAGAGATGGCAATACCTGAGTGCAATGGAACTTCTGACAGATGAGATGAAGCCAGACTCCTAATTGGACACATTTGATGATGAGGTGGTTGAAAAAGAAGCTTCAGCACCAATGATTTCAAAAAGCCACTTCAGGTAGAGCATCCATGGACCTCTAGGAAAAAGACTATCAGATGTCAGGCTTCACTGTTTTGAGGAGGACAATGAGAAAGTATTGCATAACCTTATGAAAGAAACATTTGCTCTGAAATTGATCAGAATTAGCCACGCCACAAGACTTAAGCCCAGAAAAGATGCTGATTCCGAATTCAAGATCAAAGATGTGACAAGAAAAGTAGGAGAAATATTCCTGATCAGCCACTGATGAGAATTGGAATTTACCCCCAGCAGATAATTAGCCCTACACGGCCTATACAGCAATAAAGAACATTTGCGTTGACCCTTACTTTGCCAAAGCATACAAGGAGAAGGTTGCACATTATATGGACAAATGATACGGCAGTAATCTCTCCCTGAAAGAAAAGTTAAGATTGGTATTTAACGCTGCAAGTCGAAGCTATGGGAAGTCACTGAACAATTTCCTCGTGATCTTCTTAACTCTACCAGGCTTACTACTGAAGTTTGACAAAGTAAGATTGCCTTTATCTGGGATATTGAGGAAATATTTTACAAGGACCAAATCTGCACAGAAGATTGCCTTTCTCAGAGGTTTTGATGGATAAAAGGCTTCAAATAACTTCCCAGCTATATACCTACTAGATGTGCTGATGTTCGGAGTACCTGTTCCTCTTCTTTGTACAATATATAAGAAACCTCCTTGGGTTTCCAACTGCACAGAGTTGGATGTCCGCTGATGACAATATCTGAAGGGCCATAAGTCATTGGAGCGAACAGAAGAGAGAAGGGTCTTGGGAGGCCAGGGTAGGACAGCATTACCTTCAGACTGAACCTTTGAGGGTAGGGCTTGGAATCTCTATTGGAATAAAAACACCAGGGACAGGATATGGTGAGGGACAAAATTATATAGTGCTTCTGGATAGCATACTTGAAAGAAGCCATAAGTAAAGGTACCAATGAATGCTTGAATTAAACAGATGCTGACAGGGAGCTGAAAGAACCATTGAGACAACTTAACTGAGATACTGGCAACAAGGAACCTGGTAGTAAAAGAAATCAAGCAGAACTTATCCTGCCGTATGGACCACGCTTCAGCAGAGCTTGGAAGAGACTCATTAGGTCAGTGAAAACAGCCATGGAAACAATATTATGAGAGTAAGTCCTGCAGGAAGAGATGCTGATAGCTGTCTTAACAAAGGCGGAGGCAATAATAATCAGTCTGCTATTGACAGATGTACCTGTGGATCCCTCATCACTTAGAGGACCTTACACCTATGCACTTCTTCACAGGTACATCTATCCCTTTACAACCTCTCAGGAAATTCAATCACAGAAACCTTGTGCTGAACCAATTATGGATATTCACGCAATGCCTTGCAGGTATGCTTTAGAAAAGATGGCTGAAAGAATACTTGACAACATTACAGAGAAGAAACAAGTGAATTAACAACACCCCCAATATTGTCATTGGGGATATGGTCATTTAATGGATGAGAATCTAAGACGTGGAAGCTAGCCACTCAGAATTGTAGAAAAAGGCATTCCCAGGAAAAGACAGGATTGTACTGGTTGCAGAAGCGCAGGCTACCAGTAGAACCTTTCAAAGACCAGTCATCAAGCTGGATGTCAATGCTACTCCTGATGATTTTTTTTTATAGATTGGGGAAATATTTAAGAAGAAAATAATATGCCTGCTGGCAGTTAAGAAGAGAATTTTGCCCAGATGGTCAGCAGTGATCACTGAGTCGGCTCGTGGTGGTCTCTTCTTCCACCTTCTTTTCTTCACTTGATCCTACTTATGAACTTGAAATGGACAATATCATTATTAAGAGAGATGGACCTAATGAGCTGACTGGAAGATCACTATATAGGTTAAATGTGAGTCATGGTCTTTAGCGGATCAATTGAAAAAATATGTCCAAATAGTCACCAAAAGTCAAACTCAACTTGATGGACATTAACAACATCAACAATTGAAGATAGGATGGGATGAGGATTTCGAGAACAAATGCTTATATATTGATTCTAATTTTAGAGTACAGTTCTATAGGTTTAAAGTGATGCCAGCAAAATTGTCATCTCCTTTGTGGAATTACATAAGAGTGAACACAAGGTTGACATTTAAGCCTTACCGGTCCACAAGCCAGGTCAGTGGCTTTGTCTTTGACCAAACAGCGTTGTTACCAAAATGTCACACACTATTAATTTATTTAGATATGGTCTTATTACCTTGTAACTCTGAAAGACTGTAAAATGGTGGATAAAATTATTTTTCTGGGGACTAGAAGTGACTACTGACAACTCGTACATCATGTACACTCAGAACATGAAAAAATGGACTAAGGCCAATCAGACACTTAAAATATCATGATAATTTGGTGGAAGAGCTTGTGAAACCGTTTCAGAGTAAATGTCCAAAACATGAAAGCTTCAACTTCAGCGAGCTTGGAATTAATGGAAAATCAGTTTGACAATGCTAACATCCAGATTGCCAGAGTTTAAGGTTTGTTCTTCCCAATCCAGAACTGTTGGATAGAAAAACAGGTTTTTATTGTGAAACCTGTAGTGACAAACCAGATCTTTATTTGGGGTAGTTTCCGGAAATAACATTTTTTATTGAAATATAAATAAAAATAAGTTGGTTTTTTTTTTCATTATTGTATGCACTAATAAATATATTTCAATTTTTTAAACATGTTTTCCATTATTTATTTAATAATATAGGAAATTAAGGGAAGATGTGCGAAGAGATCATATTACGTGCACAGTAGATGGCAGCCTCTACACTTACGTGAACAAAGGCGTGTGTGAACCGGAAACAGTTAATGTTGTCTTCAAGACATCAAAAATAAAAAGGTAAACTGAAAATAGTTGCATTTTATGTTTGTAACTTCAAAAAACACTGCGTGACTGTGGACTTAAGAAACTCTGGAAAGTGCTTAAATGGTTTTAAGCAGTATCAAAGCACTTTCAAGAGTATGTTGAAATAGGGATTGACAAAAGAATAGTTAAAAACCATAACTAAGAGAAAAAACAGAAAAATAGCATCAGAGCTTGGGAAAAGTAAATTTTCATGAACATGTAAGATGTGGAATTGATCTGGATTTTACAGAAGTTGCTGTAGGTGTATAATCAATGATTTGAATTCAATGTAAAGATAAAGGAAATTCCGGTTATAGACTCAACCAAAATTCATTTTGGCATCATCTGAAGTTTACCACACTGCAACTTTAATATTTATATTCAAAGTAATAAAAATATGAATTATAAAAGAGGAAACTAGAATCACAATTAGCAAAAATAATCTCAATACAGCCAAAAAAATTGTATTTAGAGCAAACCAACCGATTTATAATTGTGAAAAAATTAATGGACTTTTAAAGAGACTACAAAATTTACTAGTAAATAACAAGATTCTCTATCACCATGTTTGGTATGTGCAGAAATTTCGAGGGCCAACACACTGACAGTCTATGCTGAGAAAATTCAGGATGTCTACTTCTATTGGATACTCTTCATTCATATAAAAAAAATTAACTCCGCCTTTGCCGGTCCCAAGCCCGGATGGAAAAGGAGGAGGGGGAGCAGTAAAAAGCTCGCTAAAAAACCTGGGCCCAGCTGATAGTACCCTGTAAGGGCTCATAATCCAGGGATACAGGATGAGCAGCGTTTGTTCACCATGTTAGGAGCGGCTGCACATGGCGTCTGTTCCTCATGTCAGAGGCGGCCATTTCTTTTAGAGCTAAGTCGGCCTGCCACTGAGTAGTGCTCCCAGTCTTATATCAAAACGCACCATACAGGTTAATTTTAACAACAATATATCGAAAACTACTTATATTTACCAGGGTCTACCCCAAGGGTCAATCATAAGCCCTATTCTCGCCTACAGCTACCTAAATGATATTACACACCTTCATCAAACCACCAGCAAAAATCACCCTTAACACAGATGACAATCATCTGGGTCTCCAAAAACAACCTCTCTGAACAAAGTTATGAAAAATCTGCAAAAGGTAACCGAAAACTTGAAATTATCTATTAACATCAACAGATCTGAAATTGGCTTCTTCACCCTTAACCACCTTTGCCACTGGACCCCAAATGTTTTTTTAATAGCTCAATAATTAAATATTCAGCTTATCCAAGATATCTTGGTGTCACACTTGACCCTGCTCTCACCTTTAAAAAACATATTGACACTATGATACACAAAGCTAAAAATAGACTCCAAATTTTTAAAAAATATCAGGCTTGAACTGGGGTGCAAATGGCAATATTTTAAAACATACCTAGCACTCGTAAGACCTATTTTGGAATATGCTGCCCCAGCCTGGATCAATGCTAAGTAAAAGCCAAAATAGAATCCAAGCAAGTGCAGCTAAAATCATCAGCGGGTTTCGAGGATCCTGCCCAAATTACATTTCTGAACTTGAATCTGACCTTCCCCTGCACCTCTCAGGAGAAAAATCTGTTTTCAAAATTTATATTCAAAAAGATTAACTCTAACAAAGAACACCTTACAGGAAATTTTATTCGAAATTGGGAGCCAAATCAAAGGCTCAATGATCCCATTCCTCTCAACATGGCATACAATTCTCATCTTATAGATGTCCCAACCAATCCCAAACACAAAACTTTTTACCTTCCACACAGAACTCTCAATAAACTCATCTGTATCCTTTATCTTCCAGCCAATCCCCACAAACATGACACTGAACCAGAATTATTTAAAGCTCTTGGCTTCCAAATCATTGAAAAAAATAGCTTTCTTTGACATCACAATTTACACTGATGGTAGCTAACTTGAAATTGGACTGTCTGGCAGTGCAATTGCTATAAGAAAACATAAAAATCCTTGTAAAAAGCTTCCTTTTCCACCCTAGACACCTTTCAGTTTATAAATCAGAACTCTGCCGTAGCCATCTCGGGTTCTGGACCCGATCGAGACCCTGTATCGAGAGCAGCCGAATGGACCGAATTCTTGTTCCTGCGGGCTTCCTGGATCGTGTGACCACCTACATGACCAGCTACCACCATCTCTCCGACCACCACGCCGTGCTGTTCTAGGTGGGCCTGTCCGCCGCCTCCCCCCCAGCCTTGCATAGCCACAATGCTTTGCTCAGGCCTCTTGCCGGAACACCTGGCAGGCTACATCAGGGAGATAGAGGACATCTGCAAAACATCTGACAGGATCATTTGGGAGAGATGGACGGACATCAAGGCGGGGCTGCTCGCAGAGCCCAGATCTCTCCACGACCCGTGCTCTGCTGCTAATGACGACGGATACGTCACCCGAGCTCAGAGATTTATCGCGCCGAAGCTTCAGGCCTCTTCTGTCAAGGCTGATTTCCCCACGCTGCCAGACCTCGCTGCCCAGGTTGCGGCGGAAGGCCCTTGCCATCTTCCGGCCCCGCTTCGCCCGCGCAACCTGTGACCCCGCTGCAGGAGCCGCCTTCATCAAAGGGATGACTACCCCCATTGAATTGGACAAGGAGGACCCACTCCACCAGGCTGAAATCACCGCGCATGAGATTGCTGCCAGGGTGAACTGGTCTTCGTTGCAAAGCGGAGCCTTCTCGGGGCATAACACCGACATTGCTTAGTGTTGGCCCTCCATGCCCTTCCTCACACGGACCATCCAGCATCTGCTGGTTCTTCCTGCCCTGCCTGCAGATCTCCCGATGGCTCCCTGGGCCACCGATACTGGAGCTGCGCGAGCATCAGACCCCCCGTCCGGGAGGCCTTCAACATTGTCAGCAGACCCCCTGATCTTCAGGCTTGGATCTTCGGAACTGGCCTGGAGGACGATGAAATGGCCATCTTCGCATTGGCGAAGTCAAGAATTTACTGGTACTTTGTCCAGGTTGGACTGGGTGAGGCCATTGAGGACCCCCGCATCGCCTGGACGCGGACACTATCACGGTGGGGAAGACTACCTGGCGGATTGTAAATAATTTTATTGATTTAATCTTTTTATTCTGTAAATATTGACAAAGAAGTCAATAAAGATGTTTTTAATTGTCAATTGTCACACAGTCTTTGATTTTATTTAAATATGGAAATACAGCATCTACTGGTTCAGAAATTTATATACATGCCTTAAATTATTATATCATTTATATTTTATAGAATTTTGAGGGTTTTTTTGTTGAACATTTCCTTGTCTTGTGCTCGCTTTACTTATCACATTACCCTCATATATAGAAATGAAAGGCTCTCAATGAAGGTCTAATTTACTCTTCTTCCTCAAAACTTTGAATTGATCAAAAAGAAATTAAATATAAGTGGAAGAAAATTTAGATTTACATAGAAGCTAATTAATAATTATGCAAATTAGATTAAAATTAAATAGTCTCAAGTCTCACTATAACAACATCACTCAGGACCAAAATTTTGCTATTATAACCATATGTTGCTTTTTATGTCATAGCCACATTGCTGTTAAAAAAAGAGGCTTTTATAAAAGATTCCACAGGCAAAGCAAAGTCATTTGAATAGTGATGAAAATATATGGTTAGCAAATATTGATTTTAAAAATTACCTGTAAAAGGATTCAAACTTTCCCCAGTTGAACAGGTTGCCTCCAGCTCACACATATGTCTGATGTGCGATTCAACCTGATGCTGAAAAGGCTTCTTTCATGGATGCGTTCATTCCATCTGAAACAAGGATAGTCAGATGTTTTCTCTTTTAAAAAGATAAAATTGACTATGAAATAAAGGTAAAATTAAAGCAGTCAATAATAGAAAAATATTGGAGGTTTTCAAGTTATGTTAATTGCCAGCCAAACCAGAGGATTGAAATGAACAAACCCTCTTCCACTACATCTCCAAATTTAGACTGCCAAAAAACTTGAGAATTTAAAGCATGCAAATTGCTATACACAGACAGATTATTTTTAAATAAAATTTGGAGCCCTTTATTTAAAAAGTATTATTCAACATAGGATGGTCTTTTTGTTTCATTCTGAAACAAGAAATAAAAATAATGATTTGTCCAACAGTTGCAACAATTTCAGGCAACCTATCAATATCAATAAACTTATTTGGATTAGAAAGGAAATATTTTTAAAAGAACCACATTCCATTTTATAAAACAGTAATATAGCAGGTAACTAGCCTTTAAGGCAACTATTTATCCCAACAACCTCACTTCTGAAAATGTTTTTGAAACTCCCAAGAAGCTTAAAAAATTACACTAGGGCAATGGATCTTGTGAGAACTGGAAACTGAGCTCTGGACTTTTGCACCTGATTATATATTTAGAGTAAATAGAATGAACACTATTTTTATTTATTTATATTATGCAAGTCTCAATCTCAATTATTGTGCAATCTTGGTTTCAATAATGTAAACATTGGCTATTGACAGGAGAAATGATATGGACTTGACTACCTATATGAATATTCAAGCACATTCTATTTGAAGTAACTTATAAATTAACAATAGATTCTGGCATTCTCACTATCAGAAAATGTATTTCTCACTGCTGCCAGATGAGGGCCAATCATAGCAATATTGGTAAAATTTAAAGAAGCCAAGAAAGTTAGAAAAAAATTATTGTGTGTTATCAAAGATTCATGAGAGGTAGTTAGTGGAGGAGTGGTATATAAACAATTGATTTTTGACAACCATGAACCAGGATTGAATCCTGCATTTGCTGTTTTTTCTGAAAAAAATTACTTCTACCCCACTAGAGAGTGCAAGTAACCAAATGGAGCTCTGGCACACTGGTAGATGTGAAAATGAAAGTGCCTTTTACAAGTGTAGGCATGCAGTGCATTTATAATAAAAGCAGTCACTAATTACCTACCAATGATCATGGTGTACCACCACAGACATTTCACCTCAAATTCCAGCACCTCATATAGTGGAAAGGTAGGAATGACTCATATAATCAGTAAAGAAGTCGATAAATGCCTTAATGTTAAGAAAATCTATATAAATTTTGTAATAGTATTGGTGAAAGCAATATCTATTGTGACCAGAAAAACAAATACATGTATCAGTTGACCCTATATCATAAAGCACCAACACCAATAAATTGCCTTATAGGAACTTTTAGCATTATAAAACCACCTGATGAATCAATGGATTTATGATCAAGAAATACACAAGCATTGGAGAATTTTTTTAAATGGCAGATAACTTTTGAGGATAACGGATTAAAGAAAACCAAATATCATCAATTTGAATGCCATCTTTCACTTAGAAAATTATTATTTTTTTCTAAAACATTTAATTAAAATATTTCTACAGACTTCGTAGAGCAATAAATAAAAATTGATAAAGGGAGGGCATCGCTCATAACTGGGGAACCTTCTCAGCAGTTTCACCATTTTTATCTCCAGACCGCTCTACTATTGTATTAAGCTGAATTTATTATGTACCCTGCATTTGAAATGGAATACGATAAATGGGAGTTTAAGAGAACTATGAACATATGCTTCTAGGATTGTAGAGAGAGAGAAGAAAAGTATATATTGAAATAAAAAACTTAATTCATCGAACTTTGCTCTTTCAAAAAATTGCAATAGTGCCATCTATTGCTGAAAATTATGAATATTTTTTACAATTTTTTTTTTTATTAAGCACATATTAAAAATTATATTTCTACAGACTGTGCAATGACTACTGCAATGAAGATGGCACTAAATTTGAGGATGATATTTAAAACTATAAAAAAAAAATTATTTCCATCATGGATTTTGGTACTGCTGCCGTTGGTTGGTTATCTAGGGGATACCCGGTCTTAGGCCTTCTAGGAGGTGGCAGTTAGATTTGACCTACCAAAAACTACAAGATAAAAAGACCAAATCCAATTAATAGTGTGTTACATTTCGATAACAGAGTTGTTACCATCATCAGACAAATGAATTTTTTAAAATGATTTTGATATAATTTTTTTTTTTAAATAAAGATTTTTTTTTTTTAATTCTTTTGTCTGATGATGGTAACAACGCTGTTACCGAAACGTTACACTATCAATTTATTTGGATTTGGTCTTATCTTGTAGTTCTAATCAATAATCCACATTGTGCCTTATCAAGGTTGAAATTTAATATTCCCTAACAGCCCTTTTTGTGATTTTGTGGAAGAGCCTTGTTCAATGCATTGAATCTTTAATTTAGGTAACTGCAACATAAAAGCATATGTGTCCATGGTTCTCTTAAACATCCATTTACTATATTCCATTTAAAGGCTAAGTATATAATAAATTCAGCCTAATACAATAGTAGAGCAGTCTGGAGATTAAAAAGATGAAACATTCAGTGGGGGTTCACCACTGATGAGCCATGCATTACCACTTTCAATTTTTATTCAAGGTAAAACAAGGTCAGTATAAATGGGTTTTAATTAGATAAGAAAAATAGTATAAAATGGAAGTTGTAGTGGGATTAGGTTGATAAATTAAGAAAAAGTCATATCTTGATCATACAACTGAAAATTGCAGATACGCCATCTGTTGGAATAAATAGCAACTAATAGTTGAATTTTAATTATTTCATTGTACACATTCCTTGATTTTTAAGGAAGTCTCAAGGACCAGTTTTCTGATCATTGAGGTACAATCTGCAACATGCTAACAAGGGCCAATAGCCTGAAATGTGTACATGGTTGGCTTTTCTTGATTAATCAAGAAAAAGTATTTATCCAAAAATTCTTGAATAAAAAAATATCAATAATTAGTTGATATTTATCCTGACAGATTGCACACATCAGCAATTTTTATTTTCATGATCAGGAGGTAGTGCCCTAATATAATTATATCTAATTAATAAAAAGTAGAGGTTAAAATATGATTTTTAAAGATTAGAGAATACTTTCACACCATAGTTAGAAATAAATAGCAATAACAGACACTGTATTTAAAGGATGGATATGGGGTAATATTTATTGATAATTTAGATTTTTTTTATTATTCCTAGTACACATGGTACAGGCCGTGATAATCATGGTGGGTAGAAAAGTTGGTGACTGCTTTTACTGTAAGTGCACCACATATCCACCCATGTGAAAAGCAGGATATTTTGGCTGAGATTATGTGCAGGTTATTCATTAAAAATGACTGTAAATAAAGCCCTAGACCAATTTGAAAGTACAAAGTTTTAACCTGAAAGCTATGAACAAAGAGATAGTTTCATAAATGTAAGAAAATTGGCACCACACATTTAGGTTGCAAAGGATTCTAAAAGAACCCTCCTCCTCTTCTTCATTCAGGCAGTTCTAAAGCAAATTGCTAAAAAAATGGGAGTCATTCCTGGGGATAAGATGTAAAAAAATAAGTCAAATACAAATATAAATCAACAAAAACTAGGGTTCATAGTGTAATTTCTCCCTTTAAAAATGCATTAAAAATATTGCACTATATGTTATCACCCCAAGACAAAACATAAGAGGTGGTGATAACGAATGAGCCACAACACCAGAAACGACTAGTTCAGGGGCTGCTTCAATTTCATAACATCCTACGAAGGAATTTATGAAATCGGTCAAAAATGGCCAGAATGGTGTTTAAGCTGGTAAAGTGGCAAGGTGATTTTCAGGCCATAATACAATATTTATTTATTTATGCTTATGAGGTGATACAGCAACGTCTTTACAATAAGAGAGGAGACAAAATAAATCAATTAAAGTCTGAGAGGCAAGGCCTTCAGCCAGTTCAGGGCTTCCGGGGTGACAGAGTGGAGATTGGAGATAAGTTTGACATATCATGGGTGTCATGGGTATCATTAATACAATATGAAGTTGCAGGATATGTGCCAAAACTAACATCTCCACCATTAAAATGCATCTTAGGCTATCACCCCTGTACAAAACATAGAATTGGAGAGCAACAGTTTTGACAAATTCAAACAAAAGCCAACATGTATACCTATTATGTTGCATTCTAGTCTGAAAATCAGCCTTGCCCCTTCACCAGCTTAACACCATTTTGGCCAATTCAATTGATTGCATAACTTCCTTTACAAGGAGAGCCACTATCGCCATTACTCTTTATATTATTCATGACGGACCTGATTAAAATGTATGACAACTCAGATCTGACGAGTGTATACCTGCCGGAATTTGGTGATATTCACCTGCTGATGTATGCAGATGATATTGCTATTATAGGGGAGTCGAGGATAAACCTCCAAAAAAAGATTAATATATTGAAAGAATATCTTGATGAGAACTATATGACACTGAATGAGTCCAAATCGAAGGTTATGGTATTCCGCAATGGTGGTAAACCCTCAAGAGAAGATAGATGGTACTGGAATGGTAAACCTCTGATGGTAACAAGAAGATATAATTACTTGGGATACCCTCTGGTCAGTACAACTAAAACCACTCAAGCCGCAAACTTTTTCAAAGGAAAAGCACTCGCGGCAATAAATGCTACAACCCCAATATTGACAAAATCAAAAATTAATTCATTAAACTCTGCAATGAAACTGTTTGATTCTATTGTGATGGCTGTTTTTGATGTATGCTGCTCCAATTTGGGCAACAGAGTATAAAGATTTATTAGACCATATACAACATACATTTATTCGTAGGTTCTTGAATTTGCCTAGATATACACCAGGATACATAATAAGACCAGAAACAGGCCGCGTCTCATTAATAATAACAGCTCTGAAATTGACCTTGAAATATTGGCTGAGGGTGCTGAGTATGGATACAAATAGACTGCCCCTAATTTGTTTAACGAGAATGAGGCAATTATCCTGTGCTACAGGTGCGCCCATCGGGTTTATAAAACAATTAAGCAATTTACTCAATAATAACGGATCCTCGTGGCTTACTTATTGTAATGATCCTGATTCACTAAGGAATGCTATCCCAGGAATATTAAGAACTGCAATAGAGCAAACAATACAAAATGACTTAACAAGAATAACCCAATCAAAGTTATATATTCCCCTTGGCAGAGCTGACTGCTATAGGGCGCGTCCCCAGGTGGCGGATAGGGGAACGACCTTCAGATATGAAGGCCAGCTGCGAAACAAGCAGAGTAACTGTCGAATAAGCAGTCGCGGACCAACAGCACAATTGTTAGAAGAGGAGTAGACCTCTTTAAAAATCCTGACTTCAACTGACCCAGTTGATGGACCTCAGCAAGGGTCCCACTCCAGGGATACGGAGGAGCTGCGTCTGTACTCATGTTAGAGTCGGCAGCAAAGGTGTCTGCTTCCATGTTAGGAACGGCCTCAAACTACAGGCAAAGTCAGACTTTCACCAAAGTGTGCCTGGATCATGGTGCCATGATCAACGAAAGCTGCACCCCTACACCCCATTCCATGAGATCAGATGTTGATTTGCATGCTGCATCGCCCGTCGCGCAGAATAAACAGGGGCGCGTTCAGGACTTAGGTAGAGGGTTCTGTCCGATAAGTATAATACAGTCTCCACAAACTTCTAACTTTGCAGCTTCCAAGCAATTGAGAATTTTGCAGTGCAACATAAATGGATTGTGCTCAACAGCAACAAAAATAAAATTAGAAGAAATAATGGAAATAGCTGAAAAACAAAAGATACAAATTATAGCCCTACAGGAAACCAAATTAAATGAAAAATACAATCTCAAATACAAAAACTACAATATCCTCAGAAAAGACAGAAATAAAGAAGGGGGTGGCCTTGCATTTTTAATCAAGAATTTGTACTATGAAGACATAGCCATTAATATTCCAAATACATCAGACCTCGAAGCCCAAGGTATCAAAGTCTACCTCAGTCAAAACAAAACCATCAACATATTCAATATGTATCACCCACCAAACAATAAACTTATTGACGATGGAACAATGGCTCAATTTCTTACAGACAACACTATTATTGTAGGTGACCTTAATGCCAAACATCAACTATGGGGATGTTCCATGCCAAACCCAAGAGGCAAAATACTTTCAAACTTATTTGACGACAATGCCTTCATGTGCTTAAATGATGGGAATCCTACCCACCATTCCTACAGCTATAATACTGCACAAGCACTTGATATAAGTTTCTCCAGTCCTGACATTTTCCACAAATGCAAATGGCAAATATTAAAAAGTATTGGAAGTGATCATTTGCCTATTTTGATAGAAATTAGCACCAAGACCAAAACCAGCTCAATTAAAGAAAAATTCTGGAACTTCAAAAAGGCTAATTGGAATCTTTACCAGCAAAACACCAATGAAGACTTTAGAAAAGCACCCACTAGCATAAAAGATCTGGAACAAAATTGGATATCTTTCAAAAACACCATTATTAAAGCAGCCAAAGTTTCAATACCAAGAGGTAATATTAAGAAATGGATTCCAAATTATACACACCAGGCAAAAGATATTCAAACACTTATAACTAAAAGAAATGAACTACAAAAAAAGTGCACCCAAAACCAAACAAATTGTAGAACTGAACTGAACATTGTGAATGCAAAAATAAAAAGGTTATATGTAAACATGAAAAGGGAAAAATGGAAACAAACTTGTGAAAACCTGAACCCAAGAAACCCAAATACAAAACTTTGGCATTTGGCAAAACAAATTGACCGATCCCAGTCACAAACTGAAAACACAAATATGATTAAGAATACAGATGGTACCCCAGCAACTAATGACAAAAATGCTGCTAATCTTTTAGGTAATTCATATCAAATAAGTAGTAAAATCAAATTTGAAATAAAAGATAAGAAAGTTGAAAAAAAGGCCCGAAAGATTATTCATGACTGTAAAAATATCACCAGCACTCATAATATTTTCCATGAAAAAATCAATATGAAAGAGCTAGATTATGCATTAGAAAACACTGACCTAAACAAGACTCCTGGGCCAGATGGAATCCATGGCCAAATGATATCAAACTTGGGCAAAAATGGCAAAGAAAGACTTCTTGATATTTTCAATAACTCCTGGAAAACTGGAAAATTGCCTCAAGACTGGAAAACTGCAACAATAATTCCTATTAAAAAACTTGACAAATCTGCTGATGACCCAAAAAACTACCGACCTATCTCCCTCACAAGTATTTGCTGCAAATTAATGGAAAAAATTATACTCAGGCGACTTACCACCTCGACACAAAAAATCTCTTACCAGAAGAACAATATGGATTTAGGAAAGGACATGGGACAATAGACCAACTCTTATTTTTCACACAAAAGGTAAAAGATGCACAAAACAGAAAACCAACTAACCACACCATAGCTGCTTTTTTAGACCTTACACAAGCTTTTGATAAAGTATGGAAAAACAAGTTAATTACAAAATTATACAAGCATTTCAAAATTGATGGAAAAGCTATCACTTGGATAAATGATTTCCTTAAAAATAGATACATCAGGGTCAAATATAATGGAACTCTATCTAAAACCTTCAAATTGTACCAAGGATTACCACAAGGATCAGTCCTTAGCCCAACTCTCTTCACCCTATTTATTGCAGGCATAGAAGAAAAAATTTCACATAAAACCAATATTGGACTTTTCGCTGATGACATTATTCTATGGAGCTGTAACACTAACTGGAAAAAAGCTGAAAGGGATTTGAACAAGACTCTTCTCCACCTAGAAAAATTTGCTAATAAACATAAATTAGAATTTAACCCCCAAAAATCTGAAACCTGTCTTTTTACTACCGATAAGAAACTATACAAAATAAGGCCAAAAATTATTCTGAAAGAACAACAATTACAATATAATAAACATCCTAAATATCTTGGCTACACCCTGGATCCAGAAATTAACTCCAGTAAACATATTGAAGAAGTTATTAGAAAAGGAAGAGACCGACTAAAAATCCTGAAATATATTTCAGGAAGAGAGTGGGGAGCCGATGCAACCACACTAAAATTAACTTACACATCTCTTATTAGACCTATCCTGGAATATGGATATCAAATCTATGGTACAGCATCTGAAACAAATCTAAAATCACTGGAAAGGATACAACTAAGTGTAGCTAGAATTATTACAGGTCTTCGAAATACCTGCCCTAACGATATTGTACTTCACGAGGCAGACATTATGCCCTTAGAGGATAGAAGAAGCTACAATCTGCCAAAATATATAAACAAAATCAAGAGTTATGGAAACAAACACAGAACTTCCAATTACATACTTAATTGGGAATCCAATCTAAGACTCAAAAAAGAAGGCCCTCTCCACCTGGCCAAAAGAAATGGATTTTTAAAATATAAAGTAGAAAAAAATTATTTAGCAGAAAAAATTTCTCCATGCGAACCACTACAAAATGTTATTTTTAATGCCTCTTTAAATGAACCCACCAACAAACAATGCCAAAATCCAGAATACTT
Source organism: Cordylochernes scorpioides (assembly GCA_030710605.1). Taxonomy (NCBI): domain Eukaryota; kingdom Metazoa; phylum Arthropoda; class Arachnida; order Pseudoscorpiones; family Chernetidae; genus Cordylochernes; species Cordylochernes scorpioides. The sequence continues at coordinate 177,671,477 of CP092886.1, read as the reverse complement.
AAAACAATTATCATTAGAAATAATTAAAAACATTCCTAAAAATGCAATAACTATTTATACCGATGGTAGCAGAGACGAGCTAGGACACACTGGCAGTGGCTGTCTCATCAAAACCACAAATGGCATTGAGAAAATGAACAGAAGAAACCCAGATTTTTGCTCAGTCTTCAGATCAGAACTTATAGCCATCTATGAAGCCTTAAAATCCATCAGAAATACTAATTATCAAGATATCTGGATTCTTACTGATAGTAGAAGTGCCATACAACACTTGAGTCACACAGGGGAACTCAGAGACAAAGTAAGCAGGAACATAATTGGCTATCTCCAAAAACTCTCAAAAACCTCAAAAATTCACCTTCAATGGATACCCTCACATGTTGGAATTGAAGGCAATGAAGCTGCTGATGTGCTAGCGAAAAAAGGCACAAAAGAACCCTTGCCACAGAAAAATAAACTTACTTTTAAAGAAATAGAGACAGTAGCCAAAACAAAAATAAACAAGAACTGGAGGATCCCACCAAAGCACAGTTGGTACAGTGGAGTGAACCCAGGATCAGCTCTGAACATCAGAAATAGACAGCATCAAACAACACTAACAAGATTTAGAACAGGCCATCTCAAGCCATTGAAGATAGAAAATAACAAAATCTACCCCACTTGCCCAAAATGTAGCTTGGCACCTGCAGCTCCAGAACACATTTTGGCTTGCATTAGATGCACTAAACAGGACCTTTGGGAGAGGCCGCTGCTCATCATAAAACAGCTCGTGGAGCATGAACTCATGGAATTCGTGTAATCTTTACACAAGGGGATAAGAAACAACAACAACAACAACAAAGTTATATTCCCACTATAGAGATATATATACAACGTTTACCACCGAAGAATATTTCTTAAGTGAACTCCCTTTTCCTGTCATCAGATTAATCGCACAATTTAGAACCCTTTCAATTTTTTTCAGAGAACACCATCTGATTCTATTGAGGCGTGAAGACCTGAAATGCACTTTCTGTGGATCAGGAATAACAACGGAGATGTTGCACTACTTATTTGACTGTGCTGCTCTGTCTGAGGAAAGACGAAAACTAAATGATAAAACGGGGCAACTTTGTCCTTCATTTCCGGCACTAATTAATGAAATATCAAAAAATAGGTATATAGCGATGGCGATATTTGGATTCCACAAGACTATATCCCGGAAAAAGGCCACACAGTGTTCTCCCCATCCATTGTGAACTGGCGAATCCTGTATAGGGCGAGAGGCCCTAAATAAAGGCTTTTTGTTGTTGTTGATTGCATAACTTCCCTCAAAGGAGATGTTATGAAATCAAAGCCACCCTTGTACTGATAATGGTCAAAGTCAAAACCATGGTATACAGGTTGGCTTTTGTCTGAATTTGCCAAAACTGGTGTTGTGGCTCATTCCATATCACTAACTCTACGTTTCGACTGGGGAGATAATTGAAATGCATTATTTTAATGTTTTTGAAAGAATAGGTGCCACTTTTGATACATGAATATTATCCTCCAACAACTTAAATGTTGTATGGCGTAATTTATCATAAGAAATTATAATTGGTTAATATTAAGTAAATAAAATACCTTCAAAGGCTTCAAAATACATTAAAGTAAACAGATCACCAATCCACACACAGAGTTGGTGTCCAATTCCACCTCATGCTGAAGAGGATATTTTCATGTGTTCATGGCAGCTGAAACAGAGATAAACATGGTTTACTTCTTTGTTAGTTGATTGACTATGCAACAAAATAAAAATTCAGTTGTCAACAAAAGCCAAAATATTGTCAGCTGTCATGTTATAATTAAATTGTGAGCCAATGATAGGGATTAACACGAACAATCTTATAAACACAAGGTAATAAGACCAAATCCAAATAAATAGTGTGTGATATTTCAGTAACATCGTTGTTAGCATCTTCTCTTCAGAAATGAGGAAATAGAGAGAGAATACTGAATGAGGAAATAGAGACAGAATATGGTTTTACAGGCTACTAACCAAAGTATGATTTTCAAGCCCAAAGAAATTTAGCGATTCAGTTAAGGACATCAAAGTGGAAACTGGTCGTAATGCACTCGTGGAAAACTTGTTGTATGTTTTGGGTACACCTAAGTGTGTAATATCGAATCAAGGGAAAGCATTCAACTCAGGCACGTTCAGAGACTTTACCGACTTTACGGAATAAAACACATAATGGCATTGGTAGCACTTCCTCAAACTAACGGACTATGTGAGAAACTCAATGGTATAATAAAAAATGGTATCAGATCTTATCTTGCAGATGACCATGCAGATTGGACGAAGTTCGAGGAATCAGCAACATTTGTGTACAATTCGTCAGTCCAATCATTGACGAAAGTTACACCGCATAGAATCGTCTTCAGTAGAGAACCAAGGATGTCACTAGATGTAGGGTTACCAACAATGGACGAAAAAAAAAAAAAAACGATAAAAACATTTGACAAGTACGTAACGGACCGCATACTAGAAAATGAACGACTCAAGGACATAGCTAGTAAGAATTACGAAGACCGGACTATAATGAACAAATGCCACTTTGATATACAAAATCGGGAACATTTTTGTAAGTTTGAAGTTGGGGGACTTAGTGCTATTAAAATCTTCATGAAGGAACCCTGGTAAAACGGAAAAATTACTTCCAAAGTACATGGGACCATACAAATTTACTGACCTGATAAAAGAAACCACATATAGGTTGCGACCACTGTATGGACAAAAGAGAAATAATAGGCACCAGAGCACTTTAGCACCAGTGTCCAGACTTAAAAAATTTATAGAGAGAGATAACGGTGACTCGAGGGACCAAGTCTAAGATAAGGGGGGGGGGGTGTTGGGTGTTGTGTGTCAAGTAGCCAACCGATGGTACACAGGAATAGTAAAAATAATTTTAATTTTTGTTTATTTTTGATTTATTACTTTTATCAGAGAAACGGCGCCCCACAGAGATGACGGGGATAAATTATATTTTACCATTGACCACAGTTTCGCGACAATGTGTTAAATACAACATGCCAATTATAAATTTATCTTCATCCTGTTTGGATTTGGACCCGAAAATTTTGAATGTCCAGCTACAGCCCCAACCCCTCCTACAACCGGCCCGGCGAGACCTCGAACATCATGACCTTCCTGGAACGGACCACGAGCCCAGCACTGCACCAATGACGTCTGTGGAGGCTAAATCCGTTCCACACACCACCTGTGGACCGAGGGGAAGGCAAATCAATGAGGAAGAAGTCCAGCTGGCCAAAGGTAAGTTATGCCCTCTCTGGTTGACGGCATAGTAGGGATGATCCTTTGTTTGTTAATTGCTTGTTTCCCATAATGCACGAAGGTAAATAAAAAGGAGTCGAACAGAGATCCCTATTGATCTCACATGCTCATTTGACCATCTTTGACAGAGCAGTGGCGCAACAATATTCAACAAAAATTCTTGAATTTTCGTCAATTTTATTGCTCAATTTATTCAGTTGAGAGCTAGGGAAATAAATAAAATTAATACAGGCTTATAAGATAATTGCTTCTAATTTCATCCCAACATCAGCATCCCAAATGGTGGGAAGCTGGGAATGTACCTCAAACAATTACTAAATGAAGTGATATCAAAAATGTTTAAAACATAAGGAATGAGGGGGACATATGCAAATAGCATTTATGGAAGCAGATACTATTGTGAACTTATGAAATAATCTTTTTTTTTTTTGCTTATCCCTAGTACAAGTGGTACAGGCCATGATATCCATGGTGGGTAGAAGTAGGCGACTGCTTTTACTGTAAGTGCATCACATGGCTACACATGTGAAAAGCAGTTCGACTTTGCACTTACAAATGTGCCAGAGCCCCATTTGGTTACCTGTACTCGCTGGTGGGGTTGGACTTTTGCAATAATCGGCGGTAATCGAACCCGGGTAAGTGGTCGAAAAACAACGGTTTAGACCATCCTTCTACCGACCCCCTATGAAATAATCTACCCTCATGGACAAAACTTATGGAAATGGAAAGTTTGATGTGACCGTTTGATGTTCACACTTAGTTATCTCGTGTCTTCAATAAAGGTTATTGTGTATCAAATATCTTTCAGAGGTATTGTCTGAATCTTGTATACATGCTCAAAGGTACTGTTTCATAAAGTTTTGTCCATGAGTAAAACATAATATATACTCTAAAGCATTTTCTAATAGAAACATACAGAAAAATAAAGCCTACCAGGTAAATTTCTAGATAATTTATAATTATGCAATTTTATTTTAGATATTAACATTTTTTGAAGACATGTTCAAGAAAATCAGGGTAATAGATTGCTTGATGGCCTTCTTTAGAAAAAAAGAGGGTAGCAAAATACAATTCTTAAAATTTGAAGTTCTATTTCCTAAAATTCTATAATGGCTCCCCCCAGCCTCCATTGATGGTATTCAGTAATTATTAAAATGGAAGTCATTTTCAGATATACAATAGAACCTCCATGAGAGGAGACTTGCGCTAGAGGACACTTCTCACAAAGGGCAGTTTTTATTTTCAAAATTACCATTTTTAATATTGAGTAACTTTCCGGTAATAGGACACCTCCCCCTAAAGGACACTTTGGCTCTGCAATTAGGTGTCCTTTACAGTGGGGTTTTACTGTATTTTCAAAAAAGTCAACAAACAAGTATCAATTTCAAATAGGTAAAATGTAGTTCCCAGAAATAATTTATTATGAATAAAGATTATTAGTAGAAAAAATATAAATTACCTGTTGAGGATTCCAAAAACCCTAAAGTAATTTTGGTCACTGGCCCACACATGTAGCTGTTGTATGCTCTCCATACCAGGCTGTAGAAGGTGGTCCGAAAGAGGTTTTTCCAACTGAAACAGAGATGAGCATTTATCACCTTTTCACATGCTGTGAGTTTGAGAACAATATAAAAGTTACAATGGTTGATAATGAAACTGATATTGCAGGTTGCTAGATTTTGGAATTAATCAGTCAATGCAATGTGGGTTGACACTAAAAATCTTGCCAAAGTACTCAAGCTCAAACTGCTCCAACCCAAATAAAATTTTGGTGAAGCCATAAAGAAATATTCAGCATGGTGGCCAGTTTAGCAGATTGAGGGAAAACGTGTTTGTCAATAAAAAAAAATAAATAAGGAAGTTCTACTGACACCAATGGGGGTCGGTGGAAGGCTGGTTAAACCGTTTGGTTTCGACCACTACGACCCGGGTTCGATTCCCGCATTGGACACTTTTTTCTGTTTAAAAAAAAATGCTCCAATGGCCCCCGATTCTTGCAAAAGTCCAACCCCACCAGCGAGTGCAAGTAAACAAATGGGGCTCTGGCACATTTGTAAGTGCAAGTCGAACTGCTTTTCACATGTGTAGACATGTGGTGCGCTTACAGTAAAAGCAGTCGCTAACTACCCACCATGATTATCATGGCCTGTACCACGTGTACTAGGGAAAAGCAAAAAAAAAAAGGGTGGCACTGTGGCATGGTGGAAGAAGCCTGCCAGAGAACAAAAAACTAGAGGACAAACACTGTCATTAGAAGTGGCCGTGGGGTTCAAAGAGGAAAACATCTTTGCTGACAGCAATTCGACAGCAAGAAGTCTCTCGACAAGAAGGTGCCTGAGTGTTATGAGACAAAAGTCTCGGATATCAGCTACTGGCATCACCACAGTGGTGCCCTGAAACTTGCCATACCATGTTGGCGACTGGACTGTATGGAGCAGATTACTATGGAAAATGCACACCCAATTGAGTGTGTCGGTCTCCAGCAATCTCAAATCGAGCCTACAGTTTGATGTATTCTTGCCGGACATGAACTGTGTGTGTGGAGTGGAAAATTCACAAGAGTGACATCCACAGCGCAAAGGAACCTTCTGGTGGAGGAGGTTGAAAGAAAGTTTCACTTATTGTATTCCATTCGGTTTCTATCACTCAATAAAGCTCTAATTCTAGCTGCATGTCTTCACGAACTGGTGTGTTATCCTTAAACCATCCTGAACAGAGATCAGACAAATTACACAAAACAGCTTCTGTGGGACACTGTGCATGGCACTCTTGCAAAGGATTATTTTGATGGCGGTGGTTGGAGGCAAGTCCCACTTGTTGTGTTCCTTCCAGTTCATAGCATATAATAAAGTCCTAGTTCTAGCTGCATCTCTTCACAAATTCACGCCATCTTTGTACCACCCAAATCAGACAAAGTATGCTAACAGAATTTGGGTTCCAATATAACAATTTGCTAATATTTTTTGGAAACATATCTGGTTATTGTTTGAAAATATAATTTGACACACGGATCGCTCCATCATCTATCAAACAATAAATAAAGTGATAATTGGAAGGTCAATTTGTTTATTCAATTCACCTCTGGGTCAGAATAGGCCCTAATAACAATATGCAAAAAAAAATGGTACTATGTTAGATTTTAAATAGTACTAGATCCATACCCCATGATGATGCATTAAATTCTCTAAGCTGTGTCCTTGACAAACCAACAAGAAAATATGCATCAACTCAATAAGAAAACTTTTCACTTGAAAAATTCGGAATGCAAGGAATAATGAATAACCAACAATGAAGAAAAGAAATGCTGGCTATGAAAAAATAGAACAAAATAAAAATGCAAAAAATAGTGTTTGGCCTGTGGAAGGATTGAAAAGATCCGAAAGCTTGCATAAAATTTCACGTATAAAGAAACGTATTGCTACCGTTTATATTTTTATTTCAGAACCAATTTGACTTCTGAAAAGTAGTAAAAAATAGCTTCAAAGAGACTTTGAGGAATGTAAAATTATAATGAAGAAATATCAGGGGCCAAAAGATAACTACCAAAACCCACCATAAAAAAACCTTCCCAAGAAATGATTAATGCCAGAAGAGATTTATGATGCTTTGTCACTTTGCTACACAGTACTTGACCAAGCAAGGAAAAAAAAATATTAGTAACTTTAACTGGGTCTCTTGATTGGAATGTTATTATTTGTTATCATATTACTTCTTGAATATTGCAAGAATTTTAAGTACTAATGCACTACAAAACTAGGCTTTTAAAATGTACACAATATGACAAAAAAAAATGTAAAAAAACTATTCATGTAAAAATAATAATAGAGCAAAACCTTTTTTGTAGCAAAAAAAATGCATATCTCCAAAAGTTGTTTCTATTTTAAATTTAATAAAATTTATAAAAGCTGTGTCAAATATATAAAATTATAAATTTGCATTTATAAAGGGAAAAAAAGATATCAAGCAAATATTACCAATTTAGAATTAGTTGAAAACATTGTATTAAAAAATTCAAGAACCAAGTTGATTAAAATATATAATATGAACTAAATGAAAAATTATAAGTTAATATGACCAAATCCAAATAATATAAAATTATGTAATCTAAGTAAATGGAGAATAAAATATAGAAATAATATCTTTCATGATTTTAGGAAAATATATTTTTTTACCTTTCTTATTTTAATATAAGCTTTCAAACTTTCCTTATTTTCTTTGAGCAATTTGAATCTAGTTCAAAGCAAATTTTCTAATTAATTAGAATATAATGTAGAAACTTTTTTAATTATTTAACATGGTTGGTTAACCCTGGTTTCTAGAGTAAAATATGGTCGCCAAAAGGGTAAACAAAGTGAATGAAGGGAGTCATAGAAGATTGCTGTTTTTAAAAAATATTTAAATTATTTTCTAAACTTTTTAAAAATATAAATAAATGTTTTAATATGCAAATAAATTTATTTTTATGATAAAATTATTTTTTAGTTTTAAGAAACTACTCTAAATAACGTAGCGACAATTTATCAATTTTAAGAATTAAGTCAGTAATTTCGGAAGGAAATGGCTTAGGACTTGAAAATTTAGGGCGAATCAGCATCAACTATTAATTATCAGTCGTTGATTTAGAGACATTTCACAATTGTTACCTATTTTATTGTAAGTTTAATAACGATTGAGTAACCATTAATCTCATTAACCTTCATATTTTCTAAAAATTCTTTTGTTTAAATTCCCATTCAACCTGAAGCGTTGTGAGAACTGGAAGCTGTCCTTTCAAGGAATTCTGAATTCGATTGGAAGTCGGCACTACATAAGCTATTAATTCTTGATTATATATATATGAATGTGTGAAGTTTACTTGAACAACAGTTTCATGAATTGTTTTCATCAGAATATCTATTGCTCGCCTTGTGTCCAATCATAAGATAATCATGAAAACAATATGACAAATTTGAAATAACCAAAAAAACTAGTGATATCATTGTCATATACAATACAAAGGCATATAAAGAATTGAAAATTTTAAAAAGAATCTGCATCTCTAATAAATTCAAAGTATTTAAAAAAAACTGCAATGAACACTACATTATATACAAGTGTTAGGACACCTCGTGATCACAGTAGGCCAAAATAACCCAGAACCCCACCTAACCTAACCATGTCCCACCTTTGTCCACCAAAGCTGCAAACCTCTAGTGATTTTGAGGTGTAGAGATGGAGCCTGAGGCCACCTTCAGCCTTGACAGCACCGAGCCAGAGACTGAGATCCCCTTCCTCTGATCGATGACCTGGCCCTACCAAGCTAGTCTGAGATGGACTCAGACACCCCTTCCTGGTGGTCGAGCTACATGTCCCATTGTGGCTGACTTGGTGCTTGACTTGACTCCACCAGTACCAAGCCAGACTCAAGCATGCCTATGGGCAAGCCACAAGATCATGGAGGTAATTAAAAACCCTATCTTCAGGCAGAACACCAGCTTCACCACGAGCCCTGAACCTTTCTCAAGCTCACCCCAAGATGCCCAGATCCTACAATATTAATTATATATTTTTATTCAATATTTTCTAATATTTATTTTTTTTTTGTGAATTTTTATATTTAATTTATTTTTGATTATTATTTTTTAAGATACTTTTTTATTTCTTCACAGAAAGAAGGGTGATGATAGCCTTGGGGGTGACTCCAGCAACACTGGGGAGCAAGGAAGCGGGATATTTTACATTAGAAGGAGAATTTGATTTTTTTTTTTCCTGGAAGGCTGAGAAATGGAAGCTGCTGAGAGCGCAGGCCGCTGACTGCGGCCTTGGCCGCCCTTTTGCGAATCCTGGATTTGGGTTCCTGGATGTAGAGGTAGGTGGCGATATATGAAATTTTGGCATGAAAGGCCTTTTTTAAAGTTTATATTTATATACATATTAAAATCCTCCCTTTTTAACCATGTATATAGGTTTTAATCCTTTTTTCAAATTCTTATATATATTAAATCATATTTAAGTATTTTTCTTTGTTTTTTATCTGTATTTCTTATGTACATTGAAAGATTATTTTATTGGTTTAAAATTAAATATGTTCAGCCAGAAAGGATGGCTTAATTTCCTCCAACATTTATTGCTAGCTGGTACAGCTTTAAGTCTCTACATGTTCCATGGATGAATAAATTTGTTGTCTGTTTTTCTGCAGCCACTGGCTCCTGAATATTTGGATTGTAGAGATCTAGAAATAGTTTTTAAAGTTAACAACAAAGAAAAACGTATAAAATCATCCCAATATTAACACAAGGTAGAAACAAAAAATTTCCCGAACATTTTTAATTATTTATTCATAGTATAGTAATTTAAACATCTTTTTTTTTTTTCAAAATAGGAGCCTTGGTTATCTACACATTTTTTCCAATGTGAAAAAAAAAAACTGTTGTAATGCTAGTTCGAAGTCAATTTTTCTAAGCCTGTTTAGCTCCTGTCGCATTTTCAATTACTTCTGATGAAGATGAAAAGTGCCTCCCTTTTAACGTCATTTTAAGTTTGAAAAGAAGAAGAAATCACATGGGGCGATGTCAGGAGGGTAAGGAGGATGCGGCAAGACAGATGCAGAGTGTTTGGCTAAATAGTGTTGAACAATAATGGCTCTATGAGCAGGGGCATTATGATGTAGCAATTTCCACTGTTTTGAATTAAAGAGTTGGTTTCTTTTTCTTCTTATCCATCACGAAGGCGCACAAGTATTTCTTTGTATGCCTGTTTATAAATAGTAACCCCCTCTTTAATAAATTCATAATAGACAAGTACTTGATAATCGAAAAACCCTACAAGCATTACTTTTCCTTTGTACTTGTCAAGAAGAACTTTCTAGGAGAACTTGGTGTGTGCAATTTGAGTGATATATATATTTTTTGGTTTGTGGATAAAAAAGAATGCACCATGTTTCATCCCCAGTTAAAATTGTTTTTAAAAAGTCTGATTCATTATTTTCAGTTTCATTAAATATTGTCTTTATAGTTTGCCGAAGAGCATTGCTCATAGCAAATATTTGAATGTAATTCTACTGTCCTATAAGCTTATGTCCATAGTTTACTTGAAAACCATTTCTAAGATTCCATCTGATATATAGCTAGCAATAAATATGTATATATATATGTTTCTATGAAAATGTTAATCTGCAAGACGCAGGTTATCATCATCCCTTTTTGATTTGTTTTTGTCACTTTTTGGCGTTCCGAAAATAAACAATAAAAGGCTGTATCAGACTTTACTAAGACAATAAAGATTTGCTAAAAATAAATGTGTACGAAGATGTTGCACCATCCTTCAGTGTAGCATATAAAAGCAGAATGATCCAATACAGTATTAGAGCTCTGAGAAGCGGTCTGGTGGATTAAATTGGCGAAACCGCTGGGAGGGTTCACCACTGATGAGCCAAGCCCTCCCAATATATATTTTTCCATCGCAGTAAGGACAGTAGAAGTTCGTTTTATGTATAAAAGAAACATTCGCGCTTTTAAATCCTTTTGTTTTATATGTATACATGGCGCGTTATTGCTTTGTGTTAATTTATTCCTAATGACCTTGTCTTTATGGTTTGCTGAAGAGCATTGCTCGAGGCAAATATTTGAATATAATTCTACTGTCCTATAAGCTTATGTCCATAGTTTACTTGAAAACCATTTCTAAGATTCCATCCTTCAGTGTAGCATATAAAAGCAGAATGATCCAATACAATATTAGAGCTCTGAGAAGCGGTCTGGTGGATTAAATTGGCGAAACCGCTGGGAGGGTTCACCACTGATGAGCCAAGCCCTCCCAATATATTTTTTCATCGCAGTAAGGACAGTAGAAGTTCGTTTTATGTATAAAAGAAACATTCGCGCTTTTAAATCCTTTTGTTTTATACGTATAGATGGCGCGTTATTGCTTTGTGTTAATTAAATATTTGCAAATTGATAATCTGGTTTCTCTTTGTTAATCTGTTAAATTTCATGAGGCAAGATAGCCACAAAGTTTTTTCATGTTTAAATGTTCACCAATAATTTTTTGGCAACTACCATATGAAATACTTTGAATTTCGATATATTATCAATAATAATTTTTCTATCAGCAACAATTAATCACATACCAGTCCAATATTGCGATCGACCTGACCTTGAATCATCTGCGATGCTCTTTTGGCCTTCTTTAAAAGGTTTATACCAGAAATAAACTTGCTTTCATGACAATTTTTCGTTTACATAAGCTTCATTCATTAATGCTAATGTCTCTGTGAAAGACTTTTTTTAATTTTACACAAAATTTAATATTTGCCCTTTGCTCAAATGATGATATTACAGAAACCGACGCGAGCTAAATACATATGCCTAAAATGAAAAATACGCATGCGCATTTACTGGCGTTGCTAAATTATATTATAGTTTAGGCTTTGTACTTTACAGTAAAATTGATTATATATTTTTCAAAGGTTGAAATATTTTTCTGTAAAAAATAAAAGAGCACATGGAAATTAGACAAACATATGTGTTTGCTAATGACTGCGACTGCATTTTAAACGATTTTTTAAGAGATTAAAAAAATCAAAGACCAGAACAAAATTTAATAAAAAATAAGAAAGCCATTATTTACATACAGTAACGCTAATTTTGTAAAGTTTTTTTTTTTTAATTGCATTGTGTGCACATACTGTAACTTAGTAATATAAATTTGTCTCCCAATACTTTTGTAAAAAAAGTAAGCAAGCAACTTGAAAAAAAAGCAGAACGGTCGCTTAATTGGGCTGGAGTTGTTACTCGCGTAAAAAAAATTCTTCAAATGAAAAAAATAAACAGCCAAAAATACTAATCAAAATGTGCCGAAAATTTCCCTCTGGTTTATAAACAGCGACATGCAAAATTTGGTATCAATTGGTTGAGTAGTTTTTGAGTTTATCGAGAAACAAACAACAGACATTGACTTTTATATGGGCAACGCCCGTGTTTTACCCGATTGAATGTTTTGATTCAAATACTATTTGTTACAATTATAAATTGGCGCCTTAAATAAATGCATATTTTAGTTAATAACTATAGCCTATGTGCTTTATCTGTCTATGTACTGTTGGCTTCCGTAGGCGTCTCTTACTGGGAAAAAGAAAGAGAGGATTCCATTTGGTTATTAACTAATATATGCATTTATTTAAGGAGCGACCCGCTCCAACACAATAGTTACAGAAATGGGGGCAAAGGTGGCGTGATCGTAGCCGACCAATAGGAGGGCGCCATTCCAAAAAAAAAAAAAGCAAACCGTGACAGAGGCCAGACGCTCGTAACTGTATATAGAATTAATAGTAAAGGCGGTATAATATATATATGTCAAAATGGTGTCGACTCACTGTGGAGATCCTGCCGCGAATGCTGTCGACTCTCTTTCGAATTGTGTGGTTGGGTGGATAGTTGGATTGGTGGTTGTGGTAGCGCAGTCTTGGTCAGGTGACAAGGGTTCCACAGGGGAAGAACGAACACATCTGTATAGGGTAGAATAGGACCTGCGATATGGAGGGAGAAAGCTCGGCGGTGGTGGCTGGCCTTTCACAGGGTGGTGGGTACACTACCTTGGTTGGAGCCTATGTTGAGCACACCTAACTCGTAGCACAGTCACCTACCTTCTTTTTATTTCTTGTCCCAGAGATAGATAATCGTCATTGACTCTCTCGACTTCTCATTGGTTGAGATCCTTACATATGCTCTCTGGTGATTCGCTATTAATTTGTCATGCTTAAAGGTGATTGGCTCTGCCCCTCCATTTTCGCCATGATTGCAATCCTCCAGGAAAAAGGCCTTTGAACTTGAGTTTTATGGGTCCAGGACAGTGACCTTTACTTCCTGGATAATGCAATCCTGTACTTTGTTTCTTTCCCATCTCACGAGGCACAACTTTTATTAAACCTTTATATGATACATGGTATATATATTGTGGTGGGGTTACATAATCCTATATAGATTATCACATATAAATATAAAATTATAAAATATATATAATAATAATTAAAAAACCTTTGAGGACTATTACTGTAGGCCTAAATGAACTTAAAGGAATAAGGAAGACTTACTGTATAGGAGCAAAGCCACCGACCAGTGGTGTAGGCGGCACTGTACTGTGGCTGTCATCTTTTCCTGCTAGATGGCAACTGTCCTTTGACAAATTTGAAAAATCATCTTAAAAATATTTCTTTGCTTGCTTGGTCAAGATTCCCTAGCTGTAGATAGTGTTGTTGAGTTTGGTTGATAATTGTCGACTAGTCGTGCTGACGTCATCAATAAATACTTTTACACCTTCAGATATATAAAGACTTGATTTCTACGCTACAATATAATTCTTAAAACAGAAAGAGCAAAAGACAATTGCATGCCTGATGTCTTGTAGTCGAGGTGTAGCAGGCCAAATGGAGTGTGTAGTCAGTAGGAAAGGCAAGGGAGGTCTATAGGCCTTTTTTAAACAAACCTTGGCCACACTTTCCAACTATCACACCAGGCTTGATGTAGCCCCTCACACAAACTTCCTGGTCAGTAGTGAGCTCCTGTAGCATGCCATCTCCTTGAAGATGTCCATGGGGTTCTAAGCCTGGAGTAGGGTTGCCCTGGTTTCACCTGTAGTTGCAGTTACAGGCTACATGCTACAGCAGTCGGTGGCTGTCAGAATTGGGCCTCAGTTAACTATGGACTTGTGCCTCCCCTGCCACAACACTCTCATATACAGGTGAATTTTTGTTGTTGTTAATTTTGCCCCCTACAGTAAATATCCCTTCATTCCCTTTTAAATTTATTTGGGCCACCAGCTATTTACAACTAATTGTGTTAAATTTTTGTCTTCCGCATCCCATCTTGATAGTGATTTTCTGGTCGCTTTTTTGTTAAAAAATATTGTATTGTCTTTGAGATTTTCAAGGTTCATTTAGGTTTACATCAGGTTAATTGTTTCGTCATTTTTTTTTTCTGCAGTTATTTTTGCAATTGCTATCATAGGCGAGAAGGCGTTGAGATAGACTTCCAAAAATGTTTTAGGATAAGTTGCTTTAATCATAACAATCTGAATAAATTTTGGCATGTAGGTAAATGTGAGCATGTTTCTATAGTGTAGATATTGATTGAAAGAATATTTTTCGACTATTTTGTTGTATACAGAAATGTCCTTAGAGATTGGAAATGGTATTGGTCACAGCTAATGATGGCAATTTTAATTTGTTTGTTTTGTTGTGTTGTTGTTGTTGTTTCTTATCCCCTTGTGTAAAGATTACACAAATTCCATGAGTTCATGCTCCTCGAGCTGTTTTATGATGAGCAGCGGCCTCTCCCAAAGGTCCTGTTTAGTGCATCTAATGCAAGCCAAAATGTGTTCTGGAGCTGCAGGTGCCAAGCTACATTTTGGGCAAGTGGGGTAGATTTTGTTATTATTTTCTATCTTCAGTGGCTTGAGATGGCCTGTTCTAAATCTTGTTAGTGTTGTTTGATGCTGTCTATTTCTGATGTTCAGAGCTCCTCCTGGGTTCACTCCACTGTACCAACTGTGCTTAGGTGGGATCCTCCAGTTCTTGTTTATTTTTGTTTTGGCTATTGTTTCTATTTCTTTAAAAGGAAGTTTATTTTTCTGTGGCAAGGGTTCTTTTGTGCCTTTTTTCGCTAGCACATCAGCAGCTTCATTACCTTCAATGCCAACGTGTGAGGGTATCCATTGAAAGTGAATTTTTGAGGTTTTTGGAGATAACCAATTATGTTCCTGCTTATTTTGTCTCTGAGTTCCCCTGTGTGACTCAAGTGTTGTATGGCACTTCTACTATCAGTAAGAATCCAGATATCTTGATAATTAGTATTTTTGATGGATTTTAAGGCTTCATAGATGGCTATAAGTTCTGATCTGAAGACTGAGCAAAAATCTGGGTTTCTTCTGTTCATTTTCTCAATGCCATTTGTGGTTTTGATGAGACAGCCACTGCCAGTGTGTCCTAGCTCGTCTCTGCTACCATCAGTATAGATAGTTATTGCATTTTTAGGAATGTTATTAATTATTTCTAATGATAATTGTTTTAAGTATTCTGGATTTTGGTATTGTTTGTTGGTGGGTTCATTTAAAGTGGCATTAAAAATAACATTTTGTAGTGGTTTGCATGGAGAATTTTTTTCTGCTAAATAATTTTTTTCCACTTTATATTTTAAAAATTCATTTCTTTTGGCCAGGTGTAGAAGGCCTTCTTTTTTGAGTCTTAAATTGGATTCCCAATTAAGTATGTACTTGGAAGTTCTGTGTTTGTTTCCATAACTCTTGATTTTGTTTATATATTTTGGCAGATTGTAGCTTCTTCTATCCTTTAAGGGCATAATGTCTGCCTCGTAAAGTACAATATCATTAGGGCAGGTATTACGAAGACCTGTAATAATTCTAGCTGCACTTAGTTGTATCCTTTCCAGTGATTTTAGATTTGTTTCAGATGCTGTACCATAGATTTGATATCCATATTCCAGGATAGGTCTAATTAGAGATGTGTAAGTTAATTTTAGTGTGGTTGCATCGGCTCCCCACTCTCTTCCTGAAATATATTTCAGGATTTTTAGTCGGTCTCTTCCTTTTCTAATAACTTCTTCAATATGTTTACTGGAGTTAATTTCTGGATCCAGGGTGTAGCCAAGATATTTAGGATGTTTATTATATTGCAAATGTTGTTCTTTCAGAATAATTTTTGGTCTTATTTTGTATAGTTTCTTATCGGTAGTAAAAAGACAGGTTTCAGATTTTTGGGGGTTAAATTCTAATTTATGTTTATTAGCAAATTTTTCTAGGTGGAAAAGAGTCTTGTTCAAATCTCTTTCAGCTTTTTTCCAGTTAGTATTGCTGCTCCATAGAATAATGTCATCAGCGAAAAGTCCAATATTGGTTTTATGTGAAATTTTTTCTTCTATACCTGCAATAAATAGGGTGAAGAGAGTTGGGCTAAGGACTGATCCTTGTGGTAATCCTTGGTACAATTTGAAGGTTTTAGATAGAGTGCCATTATATTTGACCCTGATGTATCTATTTTTAAGGAAATCATTTATCCAAGTGATAGCTTTTCCATCAATTTTGAAATGTTTGTATAATTTTGTAATTAACTTGTTTTTCCATACCTTATCAAAAGCTTGTGTAAGGTCTAAAAAAGCAGCTATTGTGTGGTTAGTTGGTTTTCTGTTTTGTGCATCTTTTACCTTTTGTGTGAAAAATAAGAGTTGGTCTATTGTCCCATGTCCTTTCCTAAATCCATATTGTTCTTTTGGTAAGAGATTTCTTGTGTCGAGGTGGTAGGTGAGTCGTCTGAGTATAATTTTTTCCATTAATTTGCAGCAAATACTTGTGAGGGAGATAGGTCGGTAGTTTTTTGGGTCATCAGCAGATTTGTCAAGTTTTTTAATAGGAATTATTGTTGCAGTTTTCCAGTCTTGAGGCAATTTTCCAGTTTTCCAGGAGTTATTGAAAATATCAAGAAGTTTTTCTTTGCCATTTTTGCCCAAGTTTGATATCATTTGGCCATGGATTCCATCTGGCCCAGGAGTCTTGTTCAGGTCAGTGTTTTCTAATGCATAATCTAGCTCTTTCATATTGATTTTTTCATGGAAAATATTATGAGTGCTAGTGACGTTTTTACAGTCATGGATAATCTTTCGGGCCTTTTTTTCAACTTTCTTATCTTTTATTTCAAATTTTATTTTACTACTTATTTGATATGAATTACCTAAAAGATTAGCAGCATTTTTGTCATTAGTTGCTGGGGTACCATCTGTATTCTTAATCATATTTGTGTTTTCAGTTTGTGGCTGGGATCTGTCAATTTGTTTTGCCAAATGCCAAAGTTTTGTATTTGGGTTTCTTGGGTTCAGGTTTTCACAAGTTTGTTTCCATTTTTCTCTTTTCATATTTACGTATAATCTTTTTATTTTTGCATTCACAATGTTCAGTTCAGTTCTACAATTTGTTTGGTTTTGGGTGCACTTTTTTTGTAGTTCATTTCTTTTAGTTATAAGTGTTTGAATATCTTTTGCCTGGTGTGTATAATTTGGAATCCATTTCTTAATATTACCTCTTGGTATTGAAACTTTGGCTGCTTTAATAATGGTGTTTTTGAAAGATATCCAATTTTGTTCCAGATCTTTTATTCTAGTGGGTGCTTTTCTAAAGTCTTCATTGGTGTTTTGCTGGTAAAGATTCCAATTAGCCTTTTTGAAGTTCCAGAATTTTTCTTTAATTGAGCTGGTTTTGGTCTTGGTGCTAATTTCTATCAAAATAGGCAAATGATCACTTCCAATACTTTTTAATATTTGCCATTTGCATTTGTGGAAAATGTCAGGACTGGAGAAACTTATATCAAGGGCTTGTGCGGTATTATAACTGTAGGAATGGTGGGTAGGATTCTCATCATTTAAGCACATGAAGGCATTGTCGTCAAATAAGTTTGAAAGTATTTTGCCTCTTGGGTTTGACGTGAAACATCCCCATAGTTGATGTTTGGCATTAAGGTCACCTACAATAATAGTGTTGTCTGTAAGAAATTGAGCCATTGTTCCATCGTCAATAAGTTTATTGTTTGGTGGGTGATACATATTGAATATGTTGATGGTTTTGTTTTGATTGAGGTAGACTTTGATACCTTGGGCTTCGAGGTCTGATGTGTTTGGAATATTAATGGCTATGTCTTCATAGTACAAATTCTTGATTAAAAATGCAAGGCCACCCCCTTCTTTATTTCTGTCTTTTCTGAGGATATTGTAGTTTTTATATTTGAGATTGTACTTTTCATTTAATTTGGTTTCCTGTAGGGCTATAATTTGTATCTTTTGTTTTTCAGCTATTTCCATTATTTCTTCTAATTTTATTTTTGTTGCTGTTGAACACAATCCATTTATGTTGCACTGCAGAATGCTCAATTGCTTGGAGGCTGCAAAGTGTGAAGTTTGTGGAGACTGTATTATACTTATCGGACAGAACCCTCTACCTAAGTCCTGAACGTGCCCCTGTTTATTCTGCGCGACGGGCGATGCAGCATGCATTTCAACATCTGATCTCATGGAATGGGGTATAGGGGTGCAGCTTTCGTTGATCATGGCACCATGATCCAGGCACACTTTGGTGAAAGTCTGACTTTGCCTGTAGTTTGAGGCCGTTCCTAACATGGAAGCAGACGCCTTTGCTGCCGACTCTAACATGAGTACAGACACAGCTCCTCCGTATCCCTGGAGTGGGACCCTTGCTGAGGTCCATCAACTGGGTCAGTTGAAGTCAGGATTTTTAAAGAGGTCTACTCCTCTTCTAACAATGCTGCTGTTGGTCCGCGACTGCTTATTTGTCAGAGTTATTCTGCTTGTTTCGCAGCTGGCCTTTTGTTAATTATACTTTTAGAATTTTTTTAATATGTTGATTCATAGATAGTCTTAATTATTAAAAGCCTTTAATTTAATGACCTATACAAGATCTTTTTTTTTAGCCAATACAATGATATTTCTGATTTGAACTAGAATAGCACTACAAAAAACTCAAAATCCTATATCTTTGGGACTGAGAAAAAAAAAAAGAATTATTCTTAATATATAAAAATAAAAAAGTTCAGAAGAGGTAGATGAATAAACATAACAGGACTACAGGAAAATACTTATTGACTGGCTACTTGACTTAATTGAAAAGTTGCATTTTTAAAAATGTAATAATACTTCAAAAATATGCTTAATACAAATTTTTAATTGTAATAATGATAAAAATAGGAATTTTGTCTGTCTTCTTTTTCTTTCTTATCTCCACTCAATCCACACTCCACACAGGTATCAAGTTGTGATCTTTGATGGTATTTGACAACCATCATGACTGGGTGAAGTAGAATGAGTCTGCCTTTGTCATTAAGACTGGAAGCACTACTCAGTGGCAGGCCGACTTAGCTCCAAAAGAAATGGCCGCCTCTGACATGAGGAACAGATGCCATGTGCAGCCGCTCCTAACATGGAGTACAAACGCTGCTCATCCTGAAGGGCCAGCTGAACCCAGGTTTTTTAGCGAGCTTGTTACTGCTCCCCTCCTCCTTTTTCATCCGGGCTTGGGACCGGCAAAGTTGTCTGTAAAAACTATAAATAAATTCCTTTTAAAGAAAAAATTCAATATATTAATAATTATCAAATATTAAAAAATAATAATAAATCCAACTAAAAAAATACTTTTTTTTGCTTATCCCTAGTACACGTGGTACAGGCCATGATAATCATGGTGGGTAGTTAGCGACTGCTTTTTACTGTAAGCGCACCACATGTCTACACATGTGAAAAGCAGTTCGACTTTGCACTTACAAATGCCAGAGCCCCGTTTGGTTACTTGCACTCGCTGGTGGGGTTGGACTTTTGCAAGAATCGGGGGCCATTGGAGCATTTTTTTTTTAAACAGAAAAAAAGTGTCCAATGCGGGAATCGAACCCGGGTCCTAGTGGTCAAAAACCAAACGGTTTAACCAGCCTTCCACCGACCCCCTAAAAAAAAAACTAAAAGCATTTAAAGATTTATGATTACTTACATATTTAAGCAAATGAAATGTCATCCAATAAGTTGATCAGTGTTGATCCCTTGAAGGCAGAGTATCAAGAATATCTTGATTGGCATCTTTGCAGAGAGCATTACATTTTGAAATATGGGTTTCTCAAAAGAGTTTAGGACCAGGATTCAATTTTTGTAAAGTACAAAAAAAAAAAAAAAAAGGCATAAGATGCCACAACTCTTTTTATTTGCTTGATTAAAGGAAGCTTTTGGTCAAGCCCTTCTTCAGCTAACTAAACATTTTAGTGTTATAATAACATCATAATGATGTTGCAATGACCGATAAACACAATATTTTCTATGCGAATCTTCTATCAATTTTATTTTAGTACCTAAATATGAGTATGTTGATGTTTGATTCATTATGAGTCCATTTATCAATTGATGATCTTGATGCTGGTGTTGTGAGGTATATCTGGTTATATACACCCATTTAGTCTCTTATTTGTGTTCATTTCAATCATCATGAATAGGTGAGATCATACTCTGGTACACCATTTCTTTGCCATTAGAAATTTCTTCATCTTCAATATTTTAAAAGAGTTCTTAGAAAGATGACTGAGTCAATTGGGTTTTAACTGTGCCAATGGCCATTTCTTGCTTTTCCTATAGATAATTGAAGAGTATATGTGAAAAAGCCTTCTGTTACAATTAATGTTATGACATCTTTGAACAGTTGAGAGGCTCATTTTTGTGCCAAGTTTATATGTAGCTATAGCCTACTACATGGCTTGGGTCTTAACTGCATATATATTTACATTGCAGGGTTAAATATGGTAGAATTTTATTCCCTATTTGTGGGGCTTGCTTTTGTATAAATATGGGGATCCTTATTTTTCTGCTGAATGGAGAAATAGCTTTCTCAATGGTCAGATTCTGCACTGTGGAATGAAGGCATTTGAATTTTCTAGTAAGAGAATCTAAAAAAATATTTTTATAGAGACCATGCTCATTCTGTCCAAAAGGAATTTAGGAGTAATTATCATCAAAATGAAATTTTTCAAAAATTTTTCTAACCTATATATCTTTAGTCATTATGTTTTTAAATAAAGGGGTATGGGAGATAGCATTTGTTGACTAGTAATCTTTCATTCTTGACTTTTCATCAAGTCATATGTTTATTAATCAGCCAAAGAATAATTTAATCTGTCACTGACATTGCCTCCCAATGATTTCCAGAAAGCTATATGCCTTAAGAGGATCTTTTTTCTTCTGCTTATCAATTGCAGACCTTGAATACTATATATATATATTTATTTATTATTTCATATTTCTATAAATATCTTTATTTGTGAAGGTTTAAACCCCTTCCGGCCAGGTGGTCATCTTTGTTTACATAAGTGTAGAGACTGCCATCTACTGCACACAAAATATGATCCACTCACGCATCTTCCCTTAAATCTCCATATTATCAAATATAATGGAAACATGATGCTTTACCAGTGGAAATATATTTATTAGTGTATACAATAATAAAAATAGATATTTTAATTTATATTACAATAAAGTATATATAGTATAAGGGGGTCGGTGGAAGGATGGTCTAAGCTGTTGGTTTTTGACCACTATGACCTGGGTTCGAATTCCGCATCTGATGGCCCCTGATTCTTGCAAAAGTCCAATCCTTACCAGCGAGTGCAAATAACCAAACGGGGCTCTGGCACATTTGTAAGCACAAATTCAAACTGCTTTTTACATGTGTAGTACCTACAGTAAAAGCAGTCGCCTACTTCTACCCACCATGATTATCATGGCCTGTACCACGTGTACTAGGGATAAGCAAAAAAAAAAATACAAATATTTAAAATGCTTAAAAAAATAAAGAAGTGGATTGAGGTGTTAAAATAGGGAGCAAATCTGATCATGCAGGTGAATGTTACTGATGGCCCACTGCTATCATTGAATAAAAAACCAACTGAACAAAGATTTTTTTTTGATTTCCAGAAATTGACCAATACCCATTTTGAAAAAAATTATCAAGTCAACCATGAACATATTTCACACTATGGAAACCGTGTGTTAAAGGCTGTATATTGAAAACCCATAAAGGATGTATTTTCATTTTCTTTATAATTTAAGAAATGATTCTTGATATGTAAGATAATTTATTTCTTGAATTATAAAGAAGCAATGAAGATCCCCTTAGGTGGGTTCCAATGTACACCACCCTCACCAAGCAGACATGAGCCAACAAAATACATACATGTGGCTGGCTCTCATTGATAATTCAAAAAAGGTATTGGCCACAAACACACACACAATTTCCTAAAATAAAAAAATCAACAGTCAGCTAGTTTTTTTAATGAGTGGCACTGGCCCATCAGAACATTGCCACATGATGATTTGGGCTAATTGTCATGATTAGAGCAAATAATTTTATATGGAACATATTTACCCTATTAAAATTTAAAACTATATTTTAACATACAACTATATCCTTTCTATATTTTTACTAAAAAAATTTTGATTTGGACATCTCTTCCTGGAAAAATCTATTTAAATAATGATTTTTTTTTTATATTACCCTAGTACTGAACATACTGTGTTGGCTATTTAAAAATGCTACAATTCCTGCATATTCATACAGAAAGCCAACCTGAATACCATGGCCCTTATTAGTAAAGGGGCGCCATCTATTAATACCCCACAAAATAATGGACTCAAATTAGTGGAAAAGCCAGCTTTGCAAATTCAGAGCACCCAACTGGAGACCAGGGTTTTGGGCAAAGACCCTCATGAATCAGGGCAAGCTTTGATTTCCTGAAATCCTCATGGTAAATCTTTAGAAATGGGTTTAGATGGATAAGTGGCTAGGCCTAATTGATGGCGCTTAGTTTATTTTTATGAGGTGTTTTTTTTTTCTTTATAGACCAATATCCTCAAGGCAAAATTTTTATCCTATGAGGAGTTATGATATCAGTCAAGTTTGCCAAAATGGTGTTCTAGTAGGGTTAATTTTTAAGCCAGGATACAAGATTATGGGAGGATGGTATTCATGTTCTGAAAGAAGCACTTCTCCCTTTGAAAATGCTTTAATACAATCATTTATGTTTATTATTCCACTGTTAGTGATGATAAATATTCCAAAATCATGCTACACTGTAGGTTATTTTGTCCGAATTTACCAAACTGGGTGTTGTGGCATTTTCTTATCATCAAAAGTATGTTCTGTAATGGGTTTATAATAAAAAATGCATTGTTTTAATACATTCTTAAGGGGAAGAGTGCTCCTTTCAGTACACGAATACCATCCTCTCACAATCTTGTATCACATACAAAAAACTATGAAGTGTACAAATTTAAAATAATGTAATTACATTTGATTTTAAGATCAATTTTTAAAATGTAGTTTAAAATATTACTTCAAAAGTGGCAGATACCAGTGAATTTCATCGAAGATGACTTATTTATTGTAAGATTTAATCAATTTGATTGGAATTAGAACCTCTTTAGAGCAGTTTGCCTATACAGTAAAACCCCTCTATAGTGAACCCCAATGGGACAGAGCTTTTGGTTCACTATAGCCACGGTTTGGCTATTTTTTTTTTACTTTTCAAAATTTTTAGACCATATAATTAAAGGACAGCCATACACACAAGAAAAGGCTTCCTCTTAATAGTGGTCACTTTGTTTTAATTCCCTTAATTGACCAATTTCCTTACATTAATACTGAATAATAATAGAATTCATTAGATGATAGGTTCTTCTTATCATTAACATACATGTACCTCTATGTCTTAATTTCAAAATCAAGACCAATCCTAGGCAAAGTTTTATTAAATATATATTCAAAGATATAAAATGATTTTAGAACATCATTATCACATTATATAATACTTTTTTTTACTTGGAAAAATGGCTCTAACACCTTGTTGCTTCAAAGCATTCTTCAAGCATTGCACCATTCAAATAAAGTTAGCGTTTTCCTTCCATTTCATTTTCCCACATATTCTTCTAGGTCTAGATTTCGTTTTTTTTAACCTGTCATGCAAAGCATTGCTGACTTTAAAATCACCATAGTTAATTGCATAAAAATAGTTTTTGTTTCATCACGGGACCATTTATTTATTTTTTTAGCCCTAAAACGTACGATCGCGATAAAAGTTGAGGTTGATTCCTCTTTGTAACAATTTTTAATAGCTTTATATTTTATCTTTTATAATAGAAAAGTTATATTCTCTTATTTTAATATGTTCTTAACATTTTGCCTGTGTTGTTTCACTTTGAAAAGTTCTGAAAATGGCCTTTTTTTCTTCATTTTGGAAGCCATTTGTATTTTTATATTTCAAATTTAATGGATGCAAATATATTCTATTTAATAAAAGTATAATGTGTTAAAATTTATACAACATTCAGCAAAAATAAAGTGCAAAATTCAAAACAAACAATGCCGCTAAATTAATTGTTTTGAAATCGCGATCCGCGAGTTGAAACATGCTCAAAATTTGTTTGTTTTAATTTTTTTTAAATTACAATTCTAAGTTCGTTATAAGCATAGCATTTTAAATAGATTTTATTATTTTGGGACCGAAAATAGGTTCGTTATAGGGGTAGTTCGTTATTCTAAAAATCGCAAAGTTCGTTATAACGATGGTATTTTCAATGGAATGGAATTGGGAATCGGCGTGGGTTCGTTATATCCAGGGTTCGTATTAGCGGGGTTTTACTGTATCAAGATTTTAGGAGGGGAGCATGAACCTGATATTTCTTCAGAGTATCCTTTAATTATTTTATTGTATTAAAATCCATTGACCAGGTTGGTCAGTTCATTATTTACATTCAAACATGAGACACTGGATAAACTAATTTGCTCTCTAAAATGGAAAACAACATATTTTAACCTGAAATCAATGGAGTGTTTTGAAGAGATGGATAAATAGGATGTTTAAGAACCATCACTATACATTCAAACTCTGAGAAGTTCTTTAAAATTCATGCAGCACAATGTACCTAATATGAGATAATCGCAGACACATTACAATGCCCCATCAAAGTTGCTATTTACTTTAGCTTTTGATCCCTTAAATTATGTTCTCTCCTCTCCACTGATAAAACAACTTTGAGAAACCTCTTGAGAACTGAACAAGGATTCATTTCTAAAGTAAACATTGCCCTGCACATTTGTTGTTTGTCAAAACGACATATATATTACCATTTAAAGCATATTCTATTTTGTGCCTCAGAGATTAGTGATATGTGCACAACATACACTGGGAATCTTGAATATAACAGCAGTAAGCCATTTGGCAAGTTCTGCCAGAATTTCTTCACATTTGCTGATTCAAGCTTAGATGCTAACACCCAAATTGGTAGAAATCTTTTGCAGTTTATGGTAAATATGGTTATCTTGTTGTTATGATTCTTGAACTTCCTTAAACTGTTCTTTAAAAAAACTTGTATATTTCGTAATTGTTTACAGAGCTGAGAGAGATCAACACTCTTAAAAAGAATTAGGAATCTTACCATACATGTTTTTTAAAACTCGATATATACAAAAGGCCACATATTTGAAAATTCTTAGACAAAAAATGCCCATAAATTTTTGAAGGGTAAAAAAAAATATTGATTTAAACTCGTTTATGGGATTGAATTTATTTGAGGAAAAAAAGTAGAGCCCAACGAACAACCTGATCACTAAAAAATATGCTAATGGAGAGAAGTAATGTCACTCAAAAATTCTATTCTTTTATTGTTTATTGGGGTAACAATAAAAAGAATTTGGTTGATGTGTGACATCCCATCTCTACAAAACCAACCAGTAAATATTTTCCCAATAAATTCTAATGCTACTATATCTAATCAGCATATTTACAAATTAATTCTTGCATTTTCTTGATTGGAATGTCAATCTGTTTATATAACTGAATTGCCCTCCATTTTTTAACATCATGTAGGATGAAATTTGTATCTTAATTTTGCCCTCCAACATAAATAAAAATTTGAACTTGGTATCAAGCTTGATATCACTTTATTTTTCAGTTCATTTCATACACTGATGGTAATCTTGAACCAGACTTCACATAGATAGCAATGGCTTGAAATTTGATGATGCCACTGCTCCCAATGCTGCTTGAATGGCTCCAGGTTGAAACAGCCAAGACCTGGAAAACATTACTTGTGAAAATAAAATACATAATAAAAGTGATTAAGCATAAAAAAGTGTGATTGATACATTTTTAAAATTCAATATTTGTAATATTTATACACATTATTATTTATTCAAAAGAGAATTTTTGCTTGACAATTGAATTTTTAAAACAGGAAGGTGTGTGATATCTCAAGAATGGCCCATAGTGTACCTAACTTCAATATGAGTTATTTAAATAATATAGCAACTTGGTTATAACATCATAATTCTAAGCTAAGTTTTAAGTCCTAAATATTTCAACTGTGATTATAATTGTTGTTGTTGTTTCCACCAATTCATAAGTACGATCAGAAGTTACTACGAACAAGCAACTATAGCTATCAGATGAAGGGATCATTCACGGAAAGTATTAAGATAAACTCGGGAGTCCTCCAGGGAGAACCACTTTCCCCACTGCTCTTTATATTATTTATCACGGACTTAATCGAAATTTATAATAATTCAGACCTGCCAAGTGTAAATTTGCCAGAATTTGAAGATATCCATTTATTGCTGTATGCCGACGACATAGCAATTATAGGTGAGTCCAGGATGAACCTCCAAAAGAAGATCAAAATACTGAAAGAATATCTCGATGAGAACTTAATGACACTAAATGAGTCCAAGTCAAAGATTATGGTGTTCCGTAATGGAGGTAAACCCTCAAATAAGGATAGATGGTTCTGGAATGATAAACCCATAACAATAACTTCAAGATATACATACTTGGGATTCCCTCTGACACCAACAATAACAACTACTCACCCGGCAAATTACTTTAACACTTAAAGTCCGGCGGACGTATATTTACGTCCGCCC
Organism: Cordylochernes scorpioides; assembly: GCA_030710605.1. NCBI lineage: Eukaryota > Metazoa > Arthropoda > Arachnida > Pseudoscorpiones > Chernetidae > Cordylochernes > Cordylochernes scorpioides. The sequence continues at coordinate 177,644,665 of CP092886.1, read as the reverse complement.
TAAAAATGCCAAAAGCCCGGCGAACGTATATTTACGTCCCGCATCTTTAAAAATGGTATAAAATCGGCCGTTAAAGTACGTTCCTCGGGATTTTGGGTACAACGTCCTTGAAGTGTCCATCAACGATTGGCTAGTTGCTGACACGTGTTCCCCTCCTCCCCTCCCCCCAGATTCCATTTCTGTGACTCATATACCCACGTGCGGTCATTTGTTTATCTTCTACTGTTTCCTTGACGTAGAGTGCTGCTATCTTTTTTGTTCTTCATTCACTCGCTCTAAAAATGGATCCCAACATGCCCAGTACCTCAGGGATTGATTTATTCAATGTTCCTGAAGCTGATGAAGAGTTTGAGGGTTATTTCCTAGCAGATTCTGGGTCTGAACTAGATGATTCTATTGAAGATCCTCAATTTACTTTGGAAGGTCTAGAATCTGATACAACTGAAATTTATTATGAAGAAAGTGAGGAAGAGGTAACTATTTTTATTTTTCTTTCATCCTATTCATATATTTCAACTTTTTTTTTTTTAGCAAATAAGACAACCTACCCCTGAAGATGAAGGATGGACCAAGGTAAGATTACCTTTGGAAAAGCCTACATTTTCTGGAACCTCTGGACCAAAGGCAGCTTTCTTTCCTGGAACTCTCTCTCCATATTCAGTATTCAAGCAGTTTTTTGATGAAGAATTGTTTAGAACGATAAAGTTGGAAACCAACAAATACGCAAGGATGGTGATTGACAAAGAGAGAAAGAAAGGCCCTTTGAATCCTAGGGGGTTGTTGGCAAAGTGGAAAGCTGTTTCAATTGCTGAATTGAAGATATTTTTGGCAATAATCATTCATATGAGCCTTGTAGTAAAACCAAGGCTAAGAGAATATTGGTCAAACCACATTGGAATGAGGACAGCTTTCTGCAAATCGACTGGAATGGCAAGGGAAAGATTTGAGGCCATTTTATCAATGCTCCATCTGAATGATAATATGCTATATATTCCACATGGACAACCAGGATATGATCCAATTTACAAGATAAGAACCTTATTTGATTCCCTTGTCAATAAATTCCGAACCTGGTACTCGCCTGATGAAAAATTGACAATTGATGAGGCCATTTGTCCTTTTCGTGGACGGGTTCATTTCCGAGTATATATAAAGGGCAAACCTCATAAATATGGGATCAAGATTTATGAGATTTGTGAATCAAGTACAGGGTATACCTGTAACCTGGATATATATACTGAAAGACATCCTCATCAAGACCTTCAATATAATTTTATATTGAGCTTAGTTGACAGGATTGCTGAACCTTACTACCAGAAAGGCCACATCATCTATTTCGATAGGTGGTTTTCCTCTCCCCAACTTTTCAATCATTTATGGGAAAAGAAAACACTTGCAGTAGGAACAGTCAGGCATAACAGAAAGGGATTGCCAAAAAAAGCTTTCTCGAAAAAACTGAAAAAAGGTGAAAGCATCTTTTGTCAAAACAGTCAGCTTCTCACATTGAAATGGCATGACACCAGGGATGTCTTTATGATAGCAACAACCCAAGATTCCAGCATGATCCAGGCTCAAAAGAAAATAAGAAAACAGCCTCAAACCATTTCGATAACCAAACCTGCTATTGTAGTTGACTACAATAAAAACAAGGCTGGTGTTGATAGAAGTGACCAATTTATGGCATATTATCCTTTTCATCGGCGTACTCTAAAGTGGTGGAAAAAGCTTTTCTTCCATATTTTCGGCCTCACTATTGTCAATAGCCATATTGTATATAATAAATTAACCACGGGTCGAAAAAGGCCACTTAGAGAATATCATTTGGCTATCATGGAAAGGTTGATGGAAGAAGCAGGTACAGAAATTTTGGATGAACAGCCAAGTGCATCTGGATCATCAGAGAGGCTGATAGGAAAACATTTCCTCACCAAAATCCCTGCTACTGGCAAGACCACCATCCAGAAGAGGTGCAAAGTTTGCTCTGACAAAGGAAAAATATCTGGTAAAAGAGTGAGGAAGGACACCAGCTATATGTGTGAGACCTGTCTGGTTCCTTTATGTATTGCTGACTGTTTCAAGGCCTTTCACACAAAAGAGAGGTACTGGGAGTGATTTATATTAAAGTTTGATTCCTCTTCAATCTTTTCCTCAGAAAAAAAAAATCGTCATGTATATTATTTTTATATATTTGATTCATGGAGTGGATTTGGTCAATTTGTATTTTTTTATCTCTCTTTTATGTACGTATCTCTTATAATTAACATGTATAAATAATCTTAAATTTACATTAAACAATAATTTTGAAGTGTATATTATTGATTCTCATTAAAATATTTTATAAATATCGAGTTCTTAATGATTTATGAATTTTTAAAAAAACACTCAAAAATTGAACGTCCCGGGAGATTACGTCATACCTGTACTTACGACCTTCAAGTGTTAAAGGAAAAGCACTTACAGCAATTAACGCCACACACCCAATATTAATAAAATCAAAAGCAAAGTCAATAAATTTATCAACCAAACTCTTTGATACAATAGTGAGAGCTGTCCTGATGTATGCCGCTCCATTGTGGGCAACAGAGCATAAAGACTTATTGGATAGTATACAAGACATATTTATCCGTAGGTTCCTGAATCTGCCCAGATACACTCCAGGCTACATAATCAGATTAGAAACCGGTCGTATCTCATTGAGTGTAACAGCTTTAAAATTAACCCTGAAGTATTGGCTGCGGGTGTTGAATATGAGCAGTGACAGATTGCCGCGTATATGTTTTAATAGAACACGGGAACTGTCTAATGCTTCGGGCACACCCATCGGTTTCATTAAAAAGCTCACCAATCTGCTTAACAATAATGGATCCCCTGCACTTGTTTCCTGTGATGATCCTGAAACACTGAGGAGCGCGATTACAGGGCTCTTAAAAACAGCGGCAGACCAATCTATACAAAACGACCTTACAAGAATGGATAAATCTAAGCTATACTCTCACTACAAAGACATTCACATATCTTTCATGACGGAGGGATACCTTTTAGGGGATTTTCCTTTCCCGGTTGTAAGAATATTCGCACAAGTTAGAATACTTTCAAGTTTTTTTTAGAGAAAACCACACCAAGATGCTCTGCGTTGAGGACCCGATTTGTACCTTCTGTAATTCAAAACTAAAAAATGAAATCACTCACTATATTTTTGATTGCTATGCTCTGAAAGAAGAAAGAAGAACCCTTATGCTCAAAACTGGGCAACTCTGTGCTTCACTTCCATCAATAATTGACAATATGACCCAGAATAAGTATATTGCTACGGCGTTTTATGGTTTCCACAAGTCCGTATCTCAGAAGAAGGCCAAGTGACACTCACTCCTCACTTTTTTACTGCTACTCTTTTTCTTGCTTCCCTCTTTCTCTTTCTTGTTTTTTTTTTCCTTCTTTTGTATATATCGTTATTTCCTTTGTCTCACTGCTTTGTTCTTATGCATACCTCTGGTGAATCCTGTATAGGGTCAGTGACCCTGAATAAAGGCTTTTTGTTGTTGTTTCTTATCCCCTTGTGTAAAGATTACATGAATTCATGCTCCTCGAACTGTTTTATGATGAGCAGCGGCCTCTCCCAAAGGTCTTGTTTAGTGCATCTAATGCAAGCCAAAATGTGTTCTGGAGCTGCAGGTACCAAACTACAGTGATTATAATAACATGTTTATGTATATAACTACAGTAGAACCTCCATGAGAGGACACTTGCTAAAGGACACCTCTCTATAAAGGACGCTTTCATTTTCAAAAATACCATTTTTTTACTATTTAGCAACTCTCCAGTAAGAGGATACCTCTCCCTAAAGGACACTTTGGCTCTCTAATTAGGTGTCCTTTACAGAGAGGTTTTTACTGTACCTAAAATCTTGATCCCAAGTGATGTTAGAAAAAGGTTTGATCAAATATATTTTGATAAATTAATCTGGTTTTTGATATAATTATATTGTGAGTGCAAATTTATATTAAAAGAGGTCAGTAGTCTCCCAAGAAAAACACATCTGATGAGCGACCACTTCCCTGAATGACCACCCTTGTAAAAATAATATTAAAATTTCTACTGTAAACCTAATATAATAGAACTTTCTTGAAAGGACATTGCCGCTAGAGGTTAACTTTCTACAAAAGGCAGTTTTCATTTGAAAAATTAGCAATTACTCTCTGCAACTACTCTGCAAGAAGGAGAAACATATAGGCTATCTTTTGCCATCTCATTCATCAATACTTCAAAAAAAAAATATATATATATATATAGCTAGGCACCAACCAAACTAGATGTGGCTCTGAAGAAATAAAAAAAAATACCATTATGGATTATTGGAGAGGTGTGGATATTACTGACCATTATGATGCAAACATACATCTTCCTGTTTTCTGATGTCTCGAGGTGAATGTTGTGAACATCTATATCCTACTGTCATGGCTGCGACAACCAAAAAATGCTTATAAAAATGTGGCAAACTGTTGGAGGTTATGTGAGTACCAGGGAAGTCTGACCAATTAGAGCATAAGGAGGGGATGGGTGGTGACATAGTCAGCTTCAGAATTCTTCCTTTGAGTTCAAGCTGCTGCTCACTGTTTACAATTTTCTTGGGCTACCAGTACAAATAAATTGAGATAATAGCTTGTGCATGAGCAGAGATCATTAGTGATCCCTCATGCTCATTTATGGCCATCTAGAACTCCTCGGAAGACAAATAGTGTGGAGGTATCATAACAATTTGTATCTGAAGTGGGATCTCTGTTCGTGAAGAAGGCTCTGGACACTAATGAAACAAAAAAAATGGAAGTGGAACAATCAACTCTTTCACTCTCTACTCAGCAAAGAAAGATTTTCCCTGAAAGGGTCAGAATTGAGAAGTACTCTGTGGTAAGCTTGAACAACACTACTGCTGCTGGGTGGCTGTAATCTCAAAATCTCTAGGCCAGAAAGAGCTGGGCACTTCTTGAAAGTACAGAGAGACTGGATGGTTGAAGCATACACAGTTGGAACTGGCAACTCACTGAATAGGACAAAGCATTGGCCACGCCAGGAAAGTCGACAACAATGCCTGTGACCTGGAAGCACTGCACAATGTGCTATATCTATCATGCTTTCCACACCATGGTGGCCACAGATTTTTTCCCACCATTTTGCCATTTGTAGATGAGGTGCAGACTAAGGAGCCTCCACCTGAAGGGAATTATATCAAGATCAACACCACCACACGCCCCGATACTTCAAACAGATTTACATAACTGATATTCTCATGCAAGGTGGGTGTAAAGAGACCCAAGCCAAAATGTTTTAGCAAGAGAAAGCTTCATTAACAAGAAAATGGAACTGCAACAGAGAGAACTTTTTCTGGCAAAAGGGCTACCCCAAAAGTCTTCGGGAAACTGACAAGGACAAATGAGTGCTGGACAAACACAACATGGAAAGCATGAATCAGGAAGGTATTTCCACTGTAAATAAAGTTGATTTACAGCATCAACACAATCTGATGTGATGAAAGCACAATATAAAAGTTCCCCAATTAAAATATACAAGTATCAGAGTCATCAACAATTCTGTCACTGTTTGCTTTGGTTCAATGGTAGAATGCTCGCCTGCCATGCGGGCGCCCCGGGTTCGATTCCCGGCCTATGCATTTTTTTTTTTTTTACAATTTTTAAAACTCATTTATATTATTAAAATATATGTGCTTTTCCTGTCTATGTACACAAGTATGTATACAAGTTATTTGCAAATTTGCCCTTTCGCTCGCAAGCAGCGCCTCTAGCAGTGAAGATGGGAGGTAATATCAGCTGACCTAATGGACATGTAAAACGTTTTAACAGGACATAGAGAAAAATCTGGAAGAGATATTTTTCGGATTTTTAGTCAAGAAAAATAAATTGACAGGTTCTGGGAAAAAATCAGATACAAAATTATATCCGGAAAAATTCCAAAAAGCAGAGACCACGGGTGAAGCCAGTTCATTTTTAGTATGCAGGAACAAAATTCTAACAGAAAAACATTCATTCGAGCAGAAGACAAAGCCAGATCATCTCTTTATAAAAATATTGCTTCTCAGACACAAAGTTTGGAGCGGGACGTTTCACAAGAATGACATCCACGGCACCAATTTATAATTGTAACGAATAGTATTTGAATAAAAGCATTTAATCAGGTAAAACCCGGGCGTTGCCCGGGTCATTTGGCTAGTGATATATAAATGGTGACCACAGAGCCTCCGAGTGTTTTTAAGAAGAAAAACCAAAACCAACCTTCAGACGATAACATCAAAATTAGGGAGGCACAGCCTCCATGTGAAGAACCATCAACCATCATAGGAAGGTCACTCAACAACCATGGCTTTGGCATAGATTGGGAGAGGAAAGAGGCCCAAATTGGAATGAGAGTCCTCAAGGAGATAAGAAGGGCCTCCAAATGACTTGAGAGGTTTGCCCTTTTTGGATGAATAGGCTCAGGAGGTGGGCAGTATTAGGGTGATGCCTGAAAGAAAGAACAGGAAAGGTGGACAGGGAACATTGGAGGTCACATGAGCACCACAGGGAAGGCTGATCAATCAGTGCATAAGGGGGGAGGGTAGAGCCATAGCCTGGTTCACTGCAGCTTATTTTTTACATTATTTTTGTTTGCCTGAATAATGAGTTACTAGCTCGAAAATAGAGATCCTTAGATATACCATATTCATTTACAGCCTTCCTGCACCTTCGAAGGACAGCACAGTCTCATTGTAGCAATAATATATAATAAAACCTAAAACAAACCTGGGCTTTTTAGCAAACCTTCCCTTATAACAAACCTGAAATAATCCTCATTTTTATTTTATAATACAGTTAACTATGGATACAACAAACCATGGCTATAATGAACCACAGGTTCAATCCCATTGGGGTTGCTATAGAGGGGTTTTACTGTATAGCCCAAATATGAAAGCCAATTGGCCAGTCATTCAGGCAAAAAAAAAAATACTGGGAACAGTGACAGCTTGAATGTCCAAAGCAAGCTTTAAAATTAGAAAGCTTGAAAAAAATGGACAATTGGCTTCAAATGCTAACAAGACTGCCACAAACTCCTTAATCTGTTCTTCCCTAATCTATACCTGGTGGCAAAAAGAAATAGGCTTTGTTAAACCTGGAGTGGCAAGCCAGCTCTTTATATTTTGGTGATTATTTTTTCATAAATAGTATATTTTATTGATATGTATAATGAACACATATTTATGATTTTATTCACATTTATAAATATATTGACATCTGGAAGATGATGGGAAGAAATGAAAAGAGAAGTAATAGAGGAAGACCTGCAATGAGCCCCTTGAGCCGGATCTGAAGTGCTATGAATAAGAAACCTGAAGAATGTCATCAATTCAGAAGTGAGAGGAGGAACAAAGAAGGGTAACCACAGCCCTGTGGATTTGACCAGCCAAGAAGGGAAAGATGGGGAATGCCAGCAGCAATCAAAGAAGAGTTCCACTGCTGATGTCTCTCACTTCCAGACAGGCTGGATCACCATTGGACACCACGACTCACTTTGCCACTAAGAAGAGTGGAGATCTACCCGAAGCTTGACCTTTTACGCTGAATAAAGATGAAACTGGAGTTTGAGATCCTGAAGGCAGATGCGTGAAGAAGATATTCTGCAAGAAGAGGAAGACTTTGATCTAAAGTCTCATCAAATTTCATGTGAAGAGGAAAACTGGGACCCGGGTCATCTTCTGATACCAATCACTCCAATGGCGGAGGTCCCTGACAACGTTGCAGCAGCCAAAGAATTTTTACCCTGTTGGGCTTTGTCTAGCCATAAAGATCATACCCAAGATGAACCAGGGGATACTCAAACTCTTCAGCCAATCATCTTTAAGGTAAGCTACCTTTATATAGTGCAACAGCTAATCTGCCAGTCCATTCACAGACCCAAACAAAAAAATTCCTAACCAATACCAGGCATTGACATAATCTGATGGACTAGCCAGTATTCAAAACCATTATTATAACTCAATACAGGAATGACTTTTCACACCATCCCAGAAAATGGCAACACTAGAAAGATCACTTTGTGGAACTGAAAGATGTGTGCAGGCTCTCATAATAGTGCCAACTGACACAGATGCAATGTCTGGAACAACGTTATGAATGCCCAGAATACATCATCCAGATACTTATCGAGAATGCCAAGAAAACGACTACCAAAAGAAAGAAAGCTCTATTTTGAAATATAGTGATGCAATCACTAATTTAGTCAAAAGGGACAACTAGGGGCTTCTAATCATCTCAAGAACCAACAGCTATTGAAAGAGTCTGTAGATGAGCTACCAGACAAACTCAAATTACAGAGGAGTGAAGAAGTGTTCAGATAACAGACAGTTATTCTTTAAGACTTCTGTACCTGGCTGGACATCAAGACCAATGCAGCCGACATTGTCAAATTTTGTCTTCTCCACAACAAAGAGGGGATACAAAGACCTAGAGCATGCATACTTAGTTGATACCAATGAAAGGGGCATCAGGGTGAAAAGGATCCAGCCAAAGTGCCACATTGGACTCCAGACTAAGGAATTCAAGAATGCAAACTATGAGGCACATGAAGACAATGATCCAGAAGAAGAACCTGTAACATTGGAGATTGCAAAAGGCCACATCAGCACCTATTTCATCATCCAAAGAAAAAGTCTAATGCAACTATAGATGCACCGCCACCATCTAGGCAAATGGATGCCCGTGCCAGCAAAGCATTTACAGCTGTTCTGCTTCAAGTAGTCAACATCGTCATTTACAGTACAGAAGAAAGGGTATCTATTTATTCACTACATGACAAAGCATCAACAGTCACCATGATAAGTGGCCACCTAACCAGAAGGCTCCAATTGAGAGGGAAGGCTGACTCTCTAACTGTTGAATGAATAGGATGCAACAAACAACGAATCTATGAGTTTCCTGTAATGTTAAGCTGCAGTATTGGTGGGAAGAAATTTAAGTTGGGTGACACACATCTGCATAATAAAAGGATTAAACTGGCCAACTTAATAATAAATGCACAAACTCTAAGAGAGATGGCCACACATGAGTGCAGTGAAACTTCCTAAAAATAGATGAAGGCAGATTTCCTAATTTAACAAAGAGCCTCTTTGAGTGGAGTATCCACCAACCTCTGAGGAAAGGGCTATCAGGATGTCACACCTCACTGTTTCTTAAGAGTACAATGAGGGAGTTTTGCGTAACCTAATGAAAGAAGCATTTGCTCTGGAATTAGCCAGGCCACAAGCCTTAGTTCCAGAGAAGATACTGATGAAATCCAAGATCACAGAGGAGACAAGAAGTGTAAGAGAAATATTTGTGATTGGACTTCTCTGGAGGGATTAGAATGTGGAACTTCCCCCCAGCAGACAAGTACTCTATGTTTCCTATACAGCATTGAAAAGAAATTGAAATTTAGCCTTTCCTTTGCCAATGCATACAAGAAGGTTGTATCCAATGTGGGCAAAGGAAATGCCAAAAAGTTCTCTCTGTAAGAAGCCATCTGGAAAGAAAGTTTCTGCTGCATTTCAATATCTGCCTGCCCTACAAGCCAGGGAAAGTTAAGATTGGTATTTGATGCTGCAAATCAAAACCACAGGAAGTCACTGAACCATGTACCCATGACCAGAACTGGTTTTCCTAACTCTCTACCATGCTAACTACTGAATTTGACAAAGGAAGATTGCCTTTATCGGGGATATCTAGGAAATTATTGACCCGAAACAAATTTCAAGAAGATTGCCCTTCTCAGAAGTTTTGATGGAAAGAAGACTTCAAAAATCTCACAGTTTATATACTAACTAGAGGTTCTAATGTACCTGTTTCCCCATTCTGTCCACACTCTATATAAAGAATCTCAATGTACGAGAACATGAAAAGAATGTTCAGATGCTGAAGCTGCAATTGTAAACAAGTACTATATAGAACACTACTTAAGACTTGAGTAAGACTATTGAAAATTATTATGTATTCATTCAGGAAGCTTCTGAAGTTCATTGTTGCAGTGGCTTCAAAATCTTTATAGAGTTAATATCCACAAATAACAATATCTGAAGGGACATGTCACTGTGTGCTGGAGCAAACAGAAGAGAAAATGGTCCTGGGTCTACTCTGGGAGTCAAGGGCAGACACTTTTACCTTCAGAAGGCAAGACAGGACAGGTACAAGATATGGTGAAGAACAAAATTATACAGTGCTTCTGAGTACTTGAAAGAAGCCTTGTAGAAACATAACAATGGATGCTTGACCTTCAGACGCCACATAAGCAGGCCTAGGCTACACAAGATGAAATCTACCTGAAGTATGAGTAAAACAAACCAGGCCATTCATAGGGTCCGGAATGGATTTTTTGTTATGATGCAGGTAACTGTTGGGAGAAGGCATGAGTAGTGACAGTCATTATTACCTGCATGACAACCAAAGCCATTAACCTAGAACTGGTCAGTCTTTTAGCCAAGAGCTGTATCTTTGCGATACAAAGGATGGCAGTAAGACATGATCACCATTGAGAAAATAAACAGAAGAAACCCAGATTTTTGCTCAGTCTTCAGATCAGAACTTATAGCCATCTATGAAGCTTTAAAATCCATCAGAAATACTAATTATCAAGATATCTGGATCCTTCCTGATATTAGAAGTGCCATGCAACACTTCACACAGTCACTCAGGGGAACTTAGTAGAAGTTAGACAATGTAAGCAGGAACATAATAGGTTATCTCCAAAAACTCTTAAAAATTCATCTTCATTGGATACACTCACATGTTGGCATTGACGGCGATGAAGCTGCTGATGTGCTAACAAAAAAAGGCACAAGATGGAATAATAAACTTACTTTTCAAGAAATAGAGTAGCCAAAACAAAAATAAAAAGGAACTGGAGGATCAGACCTAAGCGCTGCTTTTTTTTTTTGCTAATCCCTAGTACACGTGGTACAGGCCATGATAATCATGGTGGGTAGTTAACGACTGCTTTTACTGTAAGTGCACCACATGTCTACACATGTGAAAAGCAGTTCGACTTTGCACTTACAAATGTGCCAGAGCCCCGTTTGGTTACTTGCACTTGCTGGTGGGGTTGGACTTTTGCAAGAATCGGGGGCCATTGGAGCATTTTTTTTTTAATAAGAAAAAAGTGCCCAATGCGGGAATTGAATCCGGGTCGTAATGGTCGAAGACCAACGGTTTAGACCATCCTTCCACCGACCCTCCTGGAGGATCAGACCTAAGCACTGCTGGTACAGTGGAGTGGATCCAGGAAGAACTCTGAACCTCAGAAATAGGCAGCACCAAACAACACTGACAAGATTTAGAATAGGCCACCTCAAGCTATTGAAGATAGAAAATAACAACAAAATCAACGCTACTAGCCTAAAATGTAGCTTGGCACCTATAGCTCCAGAACATATTTTGGCTTGCATTAGAAGTGCTAAACAGGACCTGTGAGAGAGGCCGTTGCTTGTCATCAAGCATCTCAAGGAGCATGGACTCATGGAATTCATGTAATCTTTGAACAAGGGGATAAGATACAACAACAGATTTTGATTACTGCTCCAATTTATTTATTTCCATTTTTGAAGAACAGTTACCATGAATACGTCAACGGTGTTTAAGTATAGTAATATACAGCATCTAGATTGGATCAGAATTTTGTGTGTGCGCGCGCATGCTTTTGAATTATAATATTATTTATATTTTCAAAATAATTTAAAGTTATACTTTTCTCTCTCTTTCTCGCTTATATTACTTATAACACCACCCCCCTAAGCAGAGCTGCCTGCTACCAAGCGCATTCCCAGGTGGTGGATAGGGGATTGACCTTCAGATATGAAGGCCAGCTGCGAAACAAGCAGAATAACTCTGACCATTAAGCAGTCGCGGACCAACAGCAGCATTGTAGAAAGATGAGAAAGACCTCTTTAAAAATCCTGAGTTCAACTGATCCAATGATGACCTCAGCAAGGGTCCCTCTCCATGGATACGGAGGAGCTGTGTCTGTACTCATGTTAGAGTCAGAGCAAAGGCATCTGCTTCCATGTTAGGAACAGCCTCAAATTACAGGCAAAGTCTGACTTTCACAAAAGTATGCCTGGACCATGGTGCCATGATCAACAAAAGCTGCATCCCTACACCCCATTCGTGGAATTCATGTAATCTTTACACAAGGGGGATAAGAAACAACAGCATAACACCACCCTCATATATAGAAATGCAAAGCTCAATGGAGGTTCGATTTACTCTTCTTCCTCAATCTTTAAATCAACCAAAAGTTATATATATATAATAATAAATATTTAGATTAACAGATAGGCTATTTAAAACTTATGCAAACTAGATTGAAATACAGTTAAGTCTCATTATAACAACATGGGACCACAGTTTATTATTATAACCATATGTTGCTATATTCACAGTTAAAACAATTGGGATTTGAAACTTGACACCTTAAACCATTATCGTTATAAAAGAGGCTTTTATAAAGGATTCCACTGTAATTGGCATAGTTTGGAGCTAAGAAAAATGTGAAAATAGTAATAATAAAATATTAATCAATTCATATCAGTACTACTGAAATTTTTATAAAGAAATAATTATATAAAAAAATAACATTTGTTAAAACAATATTTCTCAAACATTCATTCAGGGAAACCCAGGCAAAGCCATGTCATTTGACTAGTAATGAAAAAATATAGTAAGCAAATGTCAATTTTAAAAATTACCTGCAAAGGATTCAAACTTTCCCAAGTTGATCAGGTAGTCTCCAGCTCACATGTATATCTGGTGTGCGATTCAACCTGATGCTGAAAAGGCTTCTTTCACGGACAGGTTCATTCCACCTGAAACAAGGATAGGTAGATGTCTTCTCTTTTTAAAAGATAAAATAGACTATGCTATCAAGGTAATATTAAAGTAGTCAATTATATTTAAAATATTGCAGGTTTTCAAGTTATGTAAATTGCCAGCTAATCCTAAGTGTTGAAAAATGAACAATCTTCCCCATCTCCAAATTCACTTTCAAAACCTAGGCATATAAAGCATAAAAATTGCTATATTCAAAGTTAGGGTATATATTTTCAGTAAATGAAATTTGGAGTGTTTATTTAAAAATTTTAATTTATCACACATACAAACTGTGCTGAGAACATGTACGTATGTTTTCCCACGTGACGCGGCGGAGCGTGACCGTGCCTGCACGGGTGAGTCGTTGTTTTGAACTCTGTATGGATGGACATTAAAACATGGTGGCAGCGATAACTGGATAAAATATGAACCCGTATATTGCAAAATATCGATTTTTGCGTACCTTGGAAGATAATTCAATATGGCTCAGATTCAACCTCCAGAAACTTTCGACTTCTCGACTCCCAACGAATGGCCCAAATGGAGGAAGAAATTCGAACGATACCTCGTGGTCAGTGGAATGAAGAAGAAAGAGGAGGCGGACAAGATCGATTTGTTCATGTACTTGATGGGTGACCGCGCGGATGATATATTCAGGACCTTCAAGTTCGAAAAGGAGGAAGAGGCAACGAAAATTGATTCCGTCCTCAAGGCGTTCGACAGCCACTTCTGTGTCAGAAAGAATATTATCTACGAACGTGCAAAATTTAATTCAAGAATCCAAGAGGATCGGGAGCCAGTGGACGAATTCATCACTTCATTGTACAAATTGGCTGATAGTTGCGAATTTGAGGGTCTTCATGAGCAGTTGATCCGTGACCGAATAGTGGTTGGAGTGAGGGACAAAGCTTTATCTGAAAGAATGCAGTTGGACAGCGAACTGACTTTGGAAAAGGCGGTGAAAATGGTTCGACAGCAGGAAGCCGTTCGACAGCAGCAAGTCGACCTGCAGCGTCCCTCAACAAGCCAAAAGGTCAATCAGGTGAAGTTCAACTCGAAGAAACAATCACCGAAACAACAACAGCAGCCTTCGAGGAAGGAGAAGTCAGCCATAACAAGATCACGATGTCCAAAATGCGGAGGTTTCAACCACGGGGAAGGACAGGCTTGCCATTCTGAAGGACAAAAATGTAACCTGTGTTCAAAAACTGGCCATTTTGCAAATTGCTGCCCACTTATGCAGGCGAAGACTGCGGAAGTCAAAGCTGTTTCTGAACTTGAAGAAGAAATTGATTTTCTCCTGGAGGTCTCAGCTGTGGAGGATTCATCTAATCTCGATGATGATGAAGGCGAGTGCAGGAGGCGATGGACAGCAGAAATCCAAGTGAACGGGAAACAGGTGAAGTTCAAGCTCGACTCCCAAGCTGATGTTACATGTGTTCCTCTGTGTCTCTTCAAGAAGATAATGGGACAGCAACGACTAGTGGAAAGTGATATCAACATTAGAGAGCTGCTGAATTCTCCGAACTTCAGACTGTGGGTATGTTTATATCAACGCTGCGAAATGGCAATTATGAAATCAAGGAGAAGATTTATGTCATTCGTCGTTTGAGTGAACCTCTTCTGAGTCGCCGGGCATGTGAGCTCTTGAACCTGGCGAGGCGGATTGAAGTGGTTGCGACGAGAATTAACCCGATCAAGGAATTCCCTGAAGTATTTGAAGGACTGGGACAGATCGGAAACCCTTACGAAATCAAATTGAAACCTGGAGCAAAACCATATGCTGTGCATACTCCTCGACGGGTACTAATACCTTTGATGGAAAAGCTCAAAACAAGATATCTTGACGAAGATTTTTGAAGCTCAACAAGAAGATACGACCCTGAAAGCAGTAGTCAACTACCTTGAGCAAAGCTGGCCAGATAAGAAGATGTCACAGGCTCTGCTCTCTTATTGGCATGTCAAGGATGAACTCGGCGTTCAAAATGGACTACTGATGCGTAGCTGTCGTCTTGTTATTCCAGCAAGTATGAAACTGGAGATCCTAGATAAGTTGCATGCTGGGCACTTCGGGATTACAAAAACAAGACTTCGCGCACGTGAGACGGTATGGTGGCCTAGAATTTCGGAGGAGATCGCGGAAACGGTCAGAAAGTGCAGTGTCTGTATCCAGGAAGCCGTCTCAAAACATGAACCTTTGATACCAACCAACTTTCCTACACGACCGTGGCAAAAGATTGGAATGGATTTGTTCAAGTTCGAGAATAAGTGGTATCTATTCGTCATTGACTATTATTCTCGCTTTCCTGAAATGATTCAGCTGGATCGGATCACAGCCAATGTGGTGGTGCGTAGTTGCAAATCCATATTTGCCCGACATGGAATACCAGAAACTGTTGTAAGCGATAATGGGACGCAATTTGGAGCTGCTCGTGAATTTGCAAATTTCGCAAGGCAGTACGGATTCACACATGTCACTTCAAGTCCTCGATTCCTGCAGAGCAATGGGATGGCAGAAGCAGGTGTGAAAATTGCCAAGTTGATCCTCAAGAAAAATCAAAATAAGTAACAAATCGAGGTGAGAAGGAATGGAGGATGAATATGACTGTTATATTTGTTGATCTATCATGTAGGCTACTTACGATTATTGGGATGAAATATTTTAGCATTAATGATGTCACCATTGGTTGGTGGCATGAGAATTGCTATGACCTACTGATTACTATAAGAATGTGTAAGGAGTTATTCTTAAACTAACATATTGTTAAAAGGAAGTCTGATAGTAGTTAAATTTGTCCACAAACATTTGTGGCTGGTCGGAGGCAAGTTATGCTCCCTCTAGTTAATGGCATTGTTGGGATAATTCTTCATTTTTGTTACTTGTTTGTTTTCATCATGCATGAAGGTAAATAAAAATAAGTCAAACTTTCCTATAGATTCTGCATGTTCATTTGGCCCCTTTTGACAGCAGTGGCGCAAAAATATTATTTGATAAAATATTATTATTATTATTGATTATCAGCATCAAAGTTTTATTGGAGACTGTATCCAGTTGAGAGCCATTCATAAAGCCAATTTGACCTATTTTGTAAAAAGTCAAGAAAACACTAGGGAAATAAATAAATAAAATTAATACAGGCCTACAAATGCTTGGCATTTCATTTCAACATCTCAAAGGGAAGGAAGCGCCGGGGATGTACCTTAAACAATTACTAAAGATGTTAATAAACGAATGATAAAAGCCCATATACCAGTCAACACCTTGAAACATAACTCTTTAAACATTTCTTTATAGAAATATTCAGTAAAATAAATAATACCACATAAATTTATAATGAAAACTAAATGCAATTTTAGATTTTCACAAATTTGATAGACATGTTTCTAGAAGATTGGGGTAAGAGATTGCTTTGACTGCCTTCTTTAGAAATAAAGGGCAGTAAAAAAAATTCCAATATTGGTGAAGTTTTATTTCCAGAAAATTCCAGAATGGCTCTATGCCTCCATTATGTGGATTCATTAATAATTTAAATGGGAGTCATTTCTAGTTACATTTGTAAAAAAAAAAAAGTCAAGAAACAAGTATCAATTTCAAATAAGTAAAATGTAGCTCGCAGAAATTATTAATAATGAATAAAGATTATTAGGGAAAAAATAAATTACCTGTTAAGGGTTCCAAATACCCCAAAGTAACTTAGTCACTGGCCCACACATGTAACTCTTGTGTGCTCTCCATATCACGCTGTAGAGAGGGGTCCAAAAGTTATTTCCAACTGAAACAAAGATAAGAATGTTTCACCTTTTTACATGCTTTGATTTTGATTAAGAACAACATAAAAGTAATAATGGTTGATAATAGAAATGATATTGCAGGTTGCTAGGTTAATCAGTCATGGATTGACTATAACAATCTTGCCCAAGTACTCAAGCTCAAACTGCCCCAACCCAAGAAGGGGTGTTGTTAAACATATTGTTTTGGAAATGCCAGAAATAAAGATTCAGCATGGTGGCAAGTTTAGTAGATTGGGAAAGGACATGTGCTTGCTTAGAATGTGATAAATAAAGAAGTGCTAATGGAACCAGTCAGGGTGGTGCCACAGGTGGGAGGCTGACAGAGGACTTTAGGCAGCAAAGAAACTGCCTCAACAATCTCGGGGAGATTCGCCTGAACGAATATGGGTTTGATGTCAATGATATTGATAGTGTGATCAGGAAGGTACATCCATGGTAAGGCAGGACCATCTACAGCACTTCCACAGGCAGAAGCAAAGAAAGCACAATACAAAAGTTCCTAACAATTTTCAAATGGTCATCTCAGCTACATAGTGTAGGAGAAATCTAAATTTCTGGCAATAGCATGGTTGGAAGAGAGCTATGGCTGTCATCATGTGAAAAACCACCAGCCTATGCTAGGTACGTTGTTTGACTGAAGATGGCAGTCAGCATCAGCAATTATTGAGAGTGGAAATAAGCTTGAGTTGAGATGTAGTTTAACGAATAAGGGTTGACACTAAATCCTGGCATTATGCTTCTGGAGAGCTGACAACTCTCAAGTAGCTAAAGAGGTCTTTAAAATAAAAGTGCCTCCAGATGCCTGGAGAAGAGACCTGTGCTGTTCAGGATGGAACAGTATTTTTAAGATGAGGACAGTGTTACGGCGACACCAGTAGGGTTTGATATGGTGGCGAGTTTAGCAGATCGGGGAAGAATAGTACTTGCCAAGAAAGGGATAAATATGGAAGTGCTACTGGCGCCAGTTGGAGTGGCATCCTGGAAGATACCTGCGGAAGAACAAATAGGCTAGGGGACCAACATCACCAAGGAAAGTGACAGCAGGTTCAAGGAAGCAAACATCAGTCGGGTAACAGCATTTAGATGGCAAGAAGCCTTTCAGAAAAGAGGCGCCAGAGTGTTCAAGGGGCAAAAATCTCTGTGGATACCAGCTGTTGGTTTGACGGCAGAAGTGTATTGAAACTTGCTAAGCCATGTTGGCAACTGGACTGTTTAGAACATATTACTCTGTGGAAAGTGGATACCAGAACAAGTGTGTCTGTCTACTGTGGCAGTGGATCAAGCCTATAAGTTGTCATCCAGACTGGACATGTACTGTGTGTGGTGAGGGACACTTTGCAAGAGTGACATGAACGGTGCCATGGATTATATCGATGACAGTGGATGGAGACTAGTCCCACTTATTATATTCCTTCCAGTTTGTAATACTCTAATAAAGTCCTATAAAGTTCTAGATGCATCTCTTCACGAACTCACTTGTCATCTTTGTACCATCCTGATCAAAGTATACTAACAAAATCTGGGTACCAATGCAACAATATGCTAACATTTAACGAAAATAAATTATATAGTTATTGTTTGAAAATATAATTGAACAGAGATCCTCACATCCTCTATCAAACCAAAAATAAAATGATAATTGAAAGGACAATTTGGTTAGTCAAATTACATCAATCCATCTTGGTCAGAATAGGCACCTACACCATATGCACTGGTACTAGGCTGACTTTTAAATAATACTATATCTATTTACCCCAAAATAACATCAAATTCTCTGTGCTGTGTCCTTGACAAAACAACAAGAAAATCTAAATCAACTTAAAAATACATATCTGTATTGGAACCCAAGGAATAATGGATAAGCACCACTGCAGATATACTATCTAAGAAAAATAAAACAAGTAAAATAAAAAGTAGGAAATATGGTTTGTCAGAACCAATGTCACTTCTGGAGAGTAGAGGAAAATAGTTTTAATGACTGTTAGGAATGTAAAAGGAACATGAATAAATATTAGGAGCAAAAAGATTACTACCAAACCACCAAAAATGTTTTGCCAGAAATGACTAATGCCAGTAGGGATCTATGATGCTTTCTTCACTTTGCTACACAGTACTTGACCAAGCAAAGAAAATATTAGTAACTTATGATACTTCAGCAAAATCTAACTGGGTTTGTTAGTTGATAAGTTATTCACATATGTTCATAATTGCTAACTTTGATTATATGGGATCCCACTTGAATTTAGATGGCAAAAAAATATCTTTTAGAGAATTTTTTCTCTGAAATGGTACTCATAGGAGGATATGAATGAAGATTGTATGGCTCAAGAGTTCCTGGGGTTGATTTAAGCTCGTCAGAATCAGTGAAGCAGTATACTCTTATTTTCTGTGCAAAGTACATTAAGAATAACAACATTGAGAAACTTTTGAAAGAAATACCAGTCACAGCAACAGCCATCATAAAAAAAGGAAAATAAGACCTAATCCAAATAATTTATTAGTGTGTGAGGTTTCGGCAACAACATTGTCACCATCATCAAACAAAAGAATAAAATTGTTACCAAAACGTCACACACTATTAAATTATTTGGACTAGGTTTTATTTTCTTGATCTATAATCCAAATTGTGCTTATCATTAAAGATAAGGATTGGAAGAATAATTTCACAAAATTTATAAAATAAATGATAATTATAGTTTTAAAAAAATTATCTTGAAATACTTTTACATACATTATAGATTGATTCTAACTCTAGTGCATGGAACTAGGTGTTCACTGATGCCCGCAAAAGTGCTAATGATTTTGTTAGATACTTATGTGTGGATAAAAGAAGATTATTTGGATTCATTATATCATTAGCATTAGTAATCCACTAAAAATAGTTTCTATTTCATGTTTGGAATGAAGCACTTATCACAGTCCAAATTGCAGATACTTAATAAAGATTTAGAAATTCCAATTTAGTCTGGGCACTTCTTGACTGATTCTTGGACAGTGCTTCTACCAATCAGAGGTGAATCAAAGACTTTCAACATTATGCAACATTAGAATTGATGAGACCCAATGCTGAATCATATCAATAACTACAGAAAATTAGCAAGACAACTCTACCAGAGATGGGAATGTGAACCTGGATAACACATGTTGGTATTGGAATAAATAAGAATATCTCAGCCATCTATCTTATAAATGTCTGAAAGTAATGAGCCAACCATTTAAACTTGAAAAAAAATTTTTTTTTACTTATTCAAAGTACATGTGATACTGGG
Source organism: Cordylochernes scorpioides (assembly GCA_030710605.1). Lineage (NCBI taxonomy): Eukaryota > Metazoa > Arthropoda > Arachnida > Pseudoscorpiones > Chernetidae > Cordylochernes > Cordylochernes scorpioides. The sequence continues at coordinate 177,624,726 of CP092886.1, read as the reverse complement.
GTAGGTAGACGAGTGGTATAAATGCTAAAAAAAAAAAAACCTGCATTGGGGACTTTATATGAATTTTAAAAATTACTTGCATGGCTCCCAAATTTTGCAAAGGTCCAACCCCACCAGTGAGTGCAAAGAATCAAATGGGGCTCTGGCGCATTTGTAAGTGCAGAAGTCGAATTGCTTTCTTCATTTGTAGACATGTGATTCACTTACATATCAGTCTGTACTATGTGTACTAGGTGAAATAAAAAAACCATGTGGTATATGCATGATAATCAGGGTGGATAGTTAATGATTGCTTTTACTGTAAGTACATGTCTACACTTATAGAAATCAGTTGAATGTTTGCACTTACAAGTGCGCCAGGACCCATCTGGCTACTTATGCTCACAGGTGGGGCTGGACTTGAGCAAGAATCAGAGTTCATTGATGATTTTTTTTTTTTTCACTAGAAAAAGTGTCCAATGCAAGAATCTATCCCAGGTCATGGTTGTTGAAAATTGAAGGTTTATACCACTCCTTTACCAACCTCCTTCAATTGACTACCATAGTAAGGTAGGGGGTTATATAGAATTACAAAAATTAAAAAATCCTGTTAAAAAATTCTGATTTTCATCATGGCTTAACCTTAAATTTATTTCTGCATGGATGATGTACACATTCAAAGTAATAAAAGCTAAAGAGAAAAAAAACTAATAAACAAAGATGATAATACCATATATTAGTTCATAAGAAAAGTTTGCTCCGTTGAGCAAGTAACCAGGGGCACTTTCCCAAATAAACATGTATTAATACTGCATTTTACTTAGTAGTTGTATATATTTTTTGTTATCTTATTATCCTTCTTGGATGTTACAAGAATTTTGAGTGTGAACACAGTCAAAATACTTTGAAAATTGTAAAACTATATATGAAAAAATTACAATAAAACAAAAACCATGTCAATACAAAAAAATGAAATCCATAAGTTGTTTCCAATTTAAAAAATAAACCTATGAAAGCTACATAAAATATGTAAAATAGTTCTAAAACTGCATTCATAAAGGAAAAAAATATATATATAAATATATAATTATCAACCAAGTGGTACCAATTTAGAATTAGCTAAAAACATTCCATTTGAAAATTCAAGAACCAAGTAAATTATATTATTAAATTTGAATTAAAGGAAAAGTTTAAGTTAATATGACAAATCCAAATAATACATAAATAATATTCAAAGTAAATGAAATAAAAAATTAGAAAGAATATTTTTATTAATTTTGTTAATATATTTACCTTTTTTATTTTTATATAACTGATTAATACTTTCCAATTTGAATCCATTTCAAAGCAAATTTTATAATTGATTCAAATATGATGCTTTAATTACCTGATTAAACAGGAAGAAAATAAATTATTTAATTTTGTTGGTTGAGGTTTATAAGGTATAAAATGGCCGCCAAAAGGGGAAGATAAACAAACAGAGTGATGGTTGCTTTTTAAAAAAATAGTTAAATTATTTTAAATTATTATTATTATTTTTTTAGTATATAGAAATATTTTAATGTGAAAATAAATTTTGCTTTTAAAATAAAAAATATGTTTTTGTTTGTTGGAAAAAAAGAAGAATAGTAAATCAATGATCTTGAAATACTTTTAGACTGACAACACTGTAATATAAAAAAACTAGAACAAAGAAGTGTTGGTTTTGTTTACAAAATTAGTAATTGTAATGTAAATTGTTAAATGTTCTTTTCTATCTCTCTTTGAAAATAATAAATTTAAAATACTTTCATAAAAGGTAAAATCGCCTAATTCTTTAAAACCACTTCAGCTGTAAGTAAACTTGTTATTTGTTGTTTCATTGTCTGAACCATAAAAGATTCCCAACATGGTAGCAGAGCGTGGTTCTTTTTGAATCGCGGTAAAATATATATATAAAATATAAATAAAAACAAAAATGGCTGTCAGCGAAGATATTGCAAATATTGTGTGAGGCTTAAAAATCCTGAAAATTTTGATTTATGGAATTTTCAGATAACAATTATTTTCAAAGCAAATGGCCTTCTAGATATTGTAAATGGAAAATCGTTGTTTGAAGACTTGAAAGATGAAACTGGAAAAGATAAATGGAGCCTAAAAGACGCCAAAGCACAAAAATACATAATATTAACCATTGAAAAGAATGTTTTAACACATATTCCAAATTGCAAAACTTCAAAAGAAATTGTGCAGAGTATTAGGCTCATAGATTGTTGAGCTCTGGAAACCAAAAGGAGTAATACTCTGCTAGTGATCTCTTTTGACTTGTATATATTAAATATAATACAATAGGTAATAAACAACTAAATCGCATTAAATCTTAGGAACAACAACTGATAATTTCTATCGGAGGCTACTTAAAGTAGACAAAAAATAATATGCTACCGATTGTAATTAAATCGACGATCGGACCAACCGGCGAGAAACTATGCATAATCGAAGCTTCCTTAATAACGAAGATCCTAGACAAATGTGGAATCGAGTATAAACTTGAGGAAACGGTTCAATCAAAGAAGAGAATTCGCAGCTCCCAATCGGATGACTCAAGATCGCCAACTAGGAGCGAGCGTAATCTGAAGACGCCTAGAATGGACATCGATGAACAAAGTCCCGCCACTGGAATTTCTCAACAAATGAACGCAGCTCACCCACCGCAAGACGATGAATAAAATAACGACAACGATGGCCCATGGACCACAGTCACTAACGTGAAAAAACCGAGAATTCCTCCTGTTATTGCAGAAATGTAGCAGATTGGAAGCTTCTTTGCCAAGAACTAAAAGGCTTGTGCACGGAACCATTCCAAGTCACGATTTCTGGCAAAAAGCACATAATTAAATCGAAAAACATAGGCGACTTCAAAAAAATCAGGGAGTATGTACAGAAAAATAATGGAGGATATTCCTACAGACTACAGGAGGAAAAACCACTGAAAGTAGTATTGAAGGGGGTTACAACAGCCTTCAAAGAAGAAGACGTCGTAACTGAACTGGTCTCAATGGGCTTCACTGAGGTTATTGTCAAAAGACTCCATAGACAATCGACCAAAATACCGATGAATATAGTCCTAGTAGAGCTACCGAAAAATGAACAAAATAAACGAATCTATGGAATAACCGAAATCCTTTACCAAAAAATAGTCGTGGAATCATTCAGGACTACAAAACGAGTGACTCAATGCTTTAACTGCCAGGGTTTTGGGCATGGCCAGCTAAACTGTTTTTTGAAGCCCAAATGCGTCAAGTGTGCTGAAGAACACCATTCGAAGGATTGTCCAAGAAAGTCGAAACAGCTCCCACCAAAGTGCGCTAATTGTGGAGAGGCGCACACAGCCAATTACCGCGGATGCCCGAATTTTCCGAAGCCACAACAACAGCAGCTAAAGCCTCCTAGACAAAACTCCCCTAACACCATACCTCAAGCAAGCTCCACTGAAACAGAAGAAGCAACTGTTGAAAAACAAAAGGCAAGTTACGCTGAAACTGCAAAAAAGAAAACTACTCGTTCTGACACCAGGGAACTGTGCGAAAAGTTATTAGAAATTATCAAAACTTACTTACAATGAAAGGAAAATTACCTTTAAAAATCGTTTTCTGGAATTGCAACGGAATCAAACTCAAAAAAGAAGAATTCCTACAGTTTTTAGAAGAAAACTCAATAGACATGGCACTGCTCAGTGAAACACACTTAAAACCATCTGTCGACCTCAAACTCAGAAACTATCAGACAATAAGAGACGATAGAATCGTTGGAAGGGGCGGTGGAACGGCAATAATTCTAAAAAACTATCTTAAATATAAAAAAGTGCTGATTCAAACATCTAACATGGAAAACACCACAATTCTAATGAAACCAGATGGAAGGACAGTAGTGCAGATATCGTCAATCTATAAGAAACCCGATCTACCACTCCAGGAGGAAGATCTGAATCTCTTGTTAGAGAATAATCAATCAGTAATCGCTGCAGGAGACTGGAACTCCAAGCACCCTCTTTGGGGCTCAAGAACCTCCAATAATAGTGGAACCGTGCTTCATAATTTTTCCGAAAAAGAAAACCTGGACATTGTCGCACCTTCTTCACCCACGCACTACAGTCCTTTGGGAAATCCAGACTTTCTAGACATCGCAATTCTTAGAAACATCCCCTGGACTTCGAGGATTAAGACCCTGGATGCCTTATCTTCAGATCACCTCCCAGTAATCCTAGAGCTGACCTGCCCGAAGGATGAATTCACGACTAGGGCTTGCCGACTCACTAACTGGGTACACTTCCAACAAGACTTAATTTCCAGTACGCCTCCTAGAATACCCTTGAAAACAGAAGCCAATATTGATTCAGCAGTGACCTTACTAAATGATAAAATCTACAACAGCTACTCAAAAAACACAGTTATATCATCCTCTTCATCAAAACAGAACCCCTCGACCAAGGCCTTGATAAAAGAAAAGAATAAAGCTCGTAAGAGATGGCAAGCAACCTGGGATCCAGCCCATAGAGCCATTTATTTAAATTTACAGGGAAAAGTTAACAAAGCCCTCAAATCCGACTCCACCGAGAACTGGAATCAATTCATACACAAGATTGAATCAAGCCCAAAGGACTTCTGGAGAAAAACAAAACCCATCAGGAAAAAAACGGAAAGGATCTCAAGTTTAGTAACGAACGGCAAAACCTTATTGACCGACAAAGAAATCGGAAATGAACTTGCAGAACACTTCTCCAACCAGTTCTCCAAGGAAAAAGAAGAAGACCAACCAAATATAACTTATAATCACCAACAAGAAAAAATGCTCACAATGACGACACCAAATGAAGTCAAAGAAGTGATTAAATACTTAGCTAACCACAAAGCTCCTGGCCATGACAATATCACTCCGCAAATGGCCAAGAATCTTCCCATCAAATGGATTGTATTTCTAGCTGGAGTTTTCAACGCCGCACTGCACTTGTGTTACTACCCCAAAGTCTGGAAGCATGCTATCATAATTCCAATTCCAAAAAAATCCGCTAAATCCCCTGAAGATCTAAGACCTATCAGCCTCCTCCCCACCATCGGCAAAATTTACGAAAGAATTATTTTACGTAGACTTCAGATGTACTTGGACAACTCTAACTTCATCATCCCGCAGCAATTCGGATTTAGAAGGGGGCATTCAACAACTCACCAACTCATTGCAGTTCTGGACTACATCCAGATAAGAAGATCCCACAAGGAAGTGGTAGGTGCTGTCTTTCTAGATTTTGCGAAAGCATTTGATAGAGTTTGGCATAATGGCCTTATAAAGAAACTCACAAAACACCAGTTTCCAAGTGACATTATCAATTTTATGCAGAATTATCTACAGGGCAGGACATTTTCAGTCAAGCAAGGAAATTTTATAACTGAACCAAAGCCAATCCAGACTGGAGTACCTCAAGGCTCTATCCTTGGACCCTACCTTTTCAATATTTACATTAATGACATCCCACTGCACTCTAAATGTAAACTTAAGCTCTTCGCAGATGATACAGCAATTTTATTTAACTCTAAATCAGTCAACCTATTGGTTACTCAGCTTCAGAATTACCTAAATGACATAATCAAATGGTGCGATGAGTGGAAGCTAGACATTAACCCAACTAAGACTCAAGCAATAGTTTTTCCCCCAAGAGATAACAAAAAATTCAAGCCACAAACCAACCTGACAGTAAACTCAAGCACTATTAGTTGGGCCGACCATGCCAAGTATCTTGGTGTCACTTTGGATTCGAAATTAAAATTTAACCTACATGTCCAAAACACCATAAGAAAGGCAAAGATAGCCAAAATATCTCTATCAAGCCTGCTTAATTTTAAAAGTAATTTAACAACAAAGCATAAATTCACGTTGTACAAAACCTGTATTCTACCCATCATCACGTACGCACTACCAGTCTGGGGCAAATATATCACACCTACGGATAAAAAAAGAATAGATGCCTTCATGAGGATTTGCTTACGAACCACTATAGGAGCCCCATTCAATCTTTCAAACAAAATTCTCAAAGAAGATCTCAACCAGCCTAATATAGAAGAGATGTATCAAGACTCTGCGACAAGACTATTCTCGCAATTTCAAAAATCATCAAATCCAACTATACAAGAAATTGCTCAAAATCAAGGTGACCTCAGCCACCGAATCCGACGACCTGGACCCAATGGCTAGCTGACAGCCAAACACCCAACAACTGCCCTCCTGTAAGGTTCGGGGGACCACTCCAGCATTACAACTCGCCATGTGTAAATAATCTGGACAAGGTGACTCGCGAGCTGTGCTCGAATGTAACACCTGCAAATTGAGATGAAATAAATAAATAAATAGGTAATAAACTAATGCTTAGTTAATCTTGCCTCGTCTTGGATAACAACACATGGTGGCAGCGGTAAACTGAATTCATAAAGAAAGTCGTTGTTCGAAGAAAATTTGAAATACGACATCAAGCAAGCTTAGAAGCGGTAAACTGAATTCATAAAGAAGGTCGTTGTTCGAAGAAAATTTGAAATTCGACATCAAGCAAGCTTAGAAGCGGTAAACTGAATTCATAAAGAAGGTCGTTGTTCGAAGAAAATTTGAAATTCGACATCAAGCAAGCTTAGAAGCGGTAAACTGAATTCATAAAGAAGGTCGTTGTTCGAAGAAAATTTGAAATTCGACATCAAGCAAGCTTAGAAGCGGTAAACTGAATTCATAAAGAAAGTCGTTGTTCGAAGAAAATTTGAAATTCGACATCAAGCAAGCTTAGAAGCGGTAAACTGAATTTATAAAGAAGGTCGTTGTTCGAAGAAAATTTGAAATTCGACATCAAGCAAGATTATGTTATCCAAGATGGAGGGACAGCCAAGACCAGGATCCAGAGAAGAGCCTCCCTTCAATGCCAGCCGTGCATACAAGATATGGAAGGGCAGTCAAGATACCTCGAAGGTTCCTGTAAAGTTAAGGGAGGAGATGTGCAGAGTATTAGGCTCATAGATTGTTGAGCTCTGGAAACCAAAAGGAGTAATACTCTGCTAGTGATCTCTTTTGACTTGTATATATTAAATATAATACAATAGGTAATAAACTAATGCTTAGTTAATCTTGCCTCGTCTTGGATAACAACACAGAAATGTATGAAAAACTAGTAGCCATTTATCAAAGAGAAGATGAGCAATTAAAATGCAAATTACTACAAGAATTTCATGGATTCAAATTTGACAAAAATACAGATATGGCAACAAATATAAGCAGAATGCAAAATTTAGTATTCAAACAAAATAATGTAAAACAAGAAATTGAGGAAAGCTTTGTAATTTCTAAAATATTGAACATTTTGCCAAACTACTTTAATTACTTCAGCACAGCATGGGACTCGACACCAAAAAGTGAGAAAACGTTAACAAACTTAATATCAAGACTATCACTTGAAGAAACTAAACAAAAAGTAAAGCCTGAAGAGGGAATAGCCATGAGTGCTACTAAAGTAAAGCAGTGCTTTAACTGCAAAAAGAGCGGGCACTTAGCAAAATATTGTAGACTAAATAAAAAATGGTGTACCATCTGTAAAAAGACAAATCATACTCAAGACCAATGCTTCTTTAAGAAATCTCAAAATAAATTCCAGGAAAATATTCCTTGCCGAATTTGTAAAAAGACAAATCATAAAGAAAAGGATTGCTTTTTCAGAAACAAAAATGAAGAAAAATCGTCCTTTTTTGCAGGAGAGACTTTAAAATGTAAAAATGAGGAATTGCTAGAATTTATTGTAGACAGTGGCTCAACAAGCCATATGATAAATAGTAAAAAGTTTTTACTAGATGAAGTAGATTGCAACTCAAAAATATCAATAGCAAAAAAGGAAGAAACTCTAATAGCAAAATCAGTCGGAAAAATTCAAGGGAAAAAATGTGATCTCAAGTGATACGTTTCTATTAAATGTTGAATATTAATGGTGAAAATTATTTTATAAGAAATTGCACTTTATATATATTCAAAGATAAATGAAAGATACACCATTTTTAAGCTACTATAATTATTTTATTCTTTTTACAATTCTCGCACACGTGCTCATTATATCATGAACATATTGTTGTCTACAAGATGATGATAAAAAACAAGATGATCAAAACAGAGTAAAGTAATAATATATCACTGATATATTATCTTTGAACAAAACAGATCATTCCTCCTTCCTTATATTGTACATAATTGGAGAAAACCGGCAAGGAGGGCATCGAGGTCGGGTAGATCTCCTGGACGGAGGTGACGTGGAAATTTGAGGGTCTTGTTCCAGTCGGTGAGGTCCTGCTCCAGCGTTGTCCAAGGTCCAATCAGAATCTTCAGCATATTTGGTATCTGAACCTGTCCTCATCTGATTGACATACACTTTAAATGTGCCTTTTAGGTTATTTACTAGATAAACATTGTAACCTAGTCGTCGTATCACCTGGGCCTTGAACCATTTGCGCCTATTTTGTATTACTCTTGTAAACAGCACTTTATCTCCAACTTGAAAATGTCGCCTTCCACACTCATTCCTCCCAAAAGTCCTCTGGATAAATTCAGAGTTCAAGCAATTTATAAATGTTCTAGGCACATAACTTAGGAGACGTTCTAAAGGAGGCTTATCTAAAGAGGTAGGCGTATTTCTATAATTAAACAGAACATTTTGTAAAATACAGTCCATATTTGAGTTTGGAGATTCCTCTAACGACTTTTCCAGAGATTTTTTTATTATTCTTACCGAAACTTCAGCAATTCCGTTAGACGAGGGATTATATGCTGGCGAGGTTAAGTGGTATACATTATTTTTCCGTAAGAACTCCTTAAATTCAAGCGAATTGAAGGGGGGCCATTGTCAGACACTAAGCATTGCGGTAATCCATACCTGGCGAAACACTCCCGTAGAAGTTTAATATTTTCTTGCGAAGTAGTACCTCTAACTGGGAATACTTCAATCCAATTTGAATTTGCATCTACTACCAATAAATAACAATCACCTCTGAAATAGAAATGGTCAACATGAACTCGCTGCCACGGTTGGTTAGTCCTGGGCCAAGGTGTGTTCTCAGCAGGAGGAGCTGTCTGATGATGCATACAGGGAGAACATTCCTTCACAAACTCTTCAATTTGACTATCCATTTTTGGCCACCAAACCGAAGATCTGGCTAGAGATTTCATGCGATTGATTCCTATATGACTTTGATGAAGTAACTTCAACATTTGATCTTGACAGGTTCTTGGAATCACTGCCCTAGAATCAACAAAAATGCATCCCTGCAGTATAGAAAAATTGTCCAATTTTGAAAGGAATGGTTTCATTGTTTTATCCTTTTTTGCTAACTGAGGGTCTTCTAATAGATATTCCTTGAGCTTATTTAAAACCGGATCTTTATTGGTTTCTTCTTCAATAATGAGGTGGTCCAATGGAGTTACATTTAAAAATGATATATCATGTGTCACCAAATCAATGTTGTCTTCCCTTGAATTTATTTCCTCAAGTGGAAGTCTTGAAAATGCATCCGCACAGAGCATGGTATCTTTATTTGTATATCTAATATCGAAATCGAAATTTGACAGCTCTAAAGCCCACCTATGCAAGCGATTTGCAATTAATGGCGGAAGAAGTCTTTTGTTTCCAAAAACAGTCGTTAAAGCTTTATGATCACTCTTTAACACAAATTTTCTCCCAAACAAGTATTTTCTCAGTTTGGAAGTTGCAAACACAATAGCAAGTGCTTCTTTCTCAGTCTGAGAGTATTTGGCTTCTGCACTTGACAATGTTCTGGAAACAAAGGTGATTGGCTTCTCTTCCCCTTCCACAATATGACACAAGACCCCACTTATGCCATAGGCAGATGCATCGCAGGTTAAAGTTAATGGAAGCTTCATTGAATAGTGAATAAGCGCCTGGGAATTTAATAGAGTTAACTTCAAATTCAGAAATGCCTTTTTGCATTGGCTAGACCATTTCCAACGATTGTCCTTCTTTAGGAGTTGATAAAGAGGACCAGCCAAGGTTGACATATTAGGTATGTATTTTGAATAGAAGCTCAACATCCCTAGAAAACTCTTCAATGATGTTTTGTCGAAAGGCTTTTTACACCTTTCTAATGCTTCCAATTTCTTTGAATCTGGTCTAACACCATCTTCATTTATAATATGACCTAGAAAACAAATGTCTTTTTTTAAAAATAGGCATTTTTCTTTATTAAGGGTGAAATTGAGCTCTTTCAATTTATCGAAGATCATTTTTAAAATTCTGTAATGTTTTTGTTCATCTTTAGAACCAATGAAAATATCATCTAAGTATATCACCGTGTTGGGAACATCATGAAAAAGGCTGTCCATACACCTCTGGAAAATGGCTGAAGCTGGACTGATGCCAAAAGGCAATCTATTATATCGGTAAAGTCCTCTATGGGTAGATACCACTAGCAGATATTTTTGATGCTTCATCCATTTCAATTTGATGATATGCGGAGGAGAGATCCAATTTGGTAAAAATCTTGTTTCCTCCTAGATTTCCCAACATAGTTTCTATAGTAGGTAATGGATATTTCTCATCTTCAATGCAATTATTCAAAGTATTTTTAAAATCACCACACAAACGTAGTTCTCCATTTGACTTTATTACCGTTACTAAAGGCGTGGACCAATCACTAGCATTAACCTTTTCAATTATTTGACTTTGTTCAAGTCTGTCTAGTTCTTTGTCTATCTTCTCTTTAATGGAAAAGGGTACTGGTCTAAATTTAAAAAAATTGGGCTTTGCATTTGGCCTCAATGATATTGAACCTTTAATGCCCTGAATTGGTAAATCTTTATTTTCAAATACTCTTTTATATGCTTCTAAAAACAGTTCTAAATTTGAAATTACATTTATATTATTACAGATATCAAAAACGCAATTGGGCCAATCAGCTTTTAAAATTCTTATCCAATTTCTGCCCAGTAACGGCGTTTGGTTATTAAACTGGCCTGTCACAATTAGAGGTAGTTTTTCCTGATAGTTTTTGTAACTAACATTTACCAAGCATTTTCCAAAAACTGGAATCAAATTTCCCGAAAAACTTTTCAAATGTCCACTGTATTTCTCTAGAGTGACATTTTTGAGATTTGTAAGAAAAAATTCTTTGAAACTACAGACACGTCTGCACCAGTGTCAACCTCCATTATAGTGTCTGCATCTTCAATTTTAACGTTTACCAATATTTTTGGTGCGTTTTCTAATGTGCTGCACTGAATAGTATTCAATTTATTCAGATTGGGTTTATTCATTCCAGAATTTTGGGCTGATTTTTTATTCCAACATACTGGAGCAATGTGCCCTTTCTTATTGCAAATATAATATTGAGCATTTTTAAATTTGCATAACTTCGTATCGTGGTTAGACTTTCCACAAATTTTGCAAGGATTATTGTATTTACATGGGAATCTGGCTTTCAACTTATCAATATCATGACCAGGATTTTTCATCAAATTTACTTGTGACTTCGCTGCGCCTCTACAGAATTTGCAATATTTATTGCACTATCAAACGTTAAAAAAGGTTCACTTAGCAGCCTTTTAAGCGTAGCTTCATCGTAGCAACCACTTACAAATTGGTCACACAAATTTTCATTTATGTCAGTAAATTTGCACTTGTCTGCCTGAGATTTAAGCCTCAAAACAAATTTTCCCACAGGCTCATTTTCTTTTTGTACAATCTTGTGAAATAAATATCTTTCATAGTGCTTATTTTTTATTGGATATAAATGGTTGGTTAAAACCTCTACTAAATCTTTATATTTAAGGTCACTTGGCCTACTGGTGATGTGTTCCCCGGTTTGGATAGTTGAAAAGGGAGGGTACACGATGTGACTTATTAAAGTCTCCTTACTTAAGTATATATATATATATATAGCAATTTAGGCCAACAACCCCATGTATATAACCCGCAGCAAGACCTTAATGTTGTATAATAGCAGCACAGTTGTCAGTGATGCACTATCGGCATATGTCTTTACATCATCACATGTAATACAATTTGTGCAAACAGGATAAATAAAATAAATAAAAAAGAAAAGGGGGAAAAAAACTCTGTAATTGATTAAGAGTTGAGCTAAAGCAAGGATTGAGCATATAATATTGTCAGTACAATGGTCTAAAGATGGAAACAGCTGCGACACTATTATACAATTTCATCAGATAACCCACGAGATCGTTATTAAATTGGGCAATCTATAAAACACTGAAACACAGACACTCGCGGCAATGTATGTGGCCGGTAATTTATGGGAGACTTGTTTATTAGTAACATTCCCTTCAAATAGGTGATAAACATACAACATTTCATTTAAACAATTGGAATAGCACCATAAGGCAAGTTATGTATGAAATAGGTAACAGAGGAGACAAGAAAATTTCTCTAGATATTTATTTAAATATCTTAAAATTTGGGAACATGTCTAAACTGACGAGATATGCTATTTACATAGTAAAATTTAGGTAGAGGTGACCTGAAGTTACTTTATAGCCCTTTAGGGCCCATGCGAAATCTAGGTTGGCTACTACACAAAAGGGGGGGGGGGAACCTAGATCTCCATCTATTCTAGCGGGACAAAATATACGAACCCTAACACTCCTTTTTAAGTCACTTAAAGCCCTTTAGGGCCCATTCAGAATCTAAATAGATTAGCTTCTGTTCGAAAAATAAAAGGGGGGGCTAAGCCATAATGGCAAGGGGCTTACCTTCTCTCGAAAGCGGCGGCAAGGTCTGGTCTCCTCTACGTCTCAGGCCCGTCTAAAAATCGTCCTTCTCACTGAGCGACTCCGATCGAATCCTCCCTTTTGGCAAAGAACCTTCTTTTATATCATCTCATTCTCCATTTTCATTCGCCGAAAGAAACACCAATCAAAATGGCCAACGGCTCCAGTATCAATTTCATAGACGCCCCAGGCCTCTCCCCTTCAAAATAGAACATATAGTATTACCAAAACAAAAAAATCTAAAGAGAAAAATAACCCCTGCGGTAGTGTAAGATTTCAGACTCCAGCCTCCCGTCTTTCCACATGGGTTGAAATACAACCCTCCCTTTTTCTCGGGATGGTATATATATCGCCCCCCCGTCTTGGCTAAAATTGACCCAGGCCCTTTTTACCTGGACTGTAATGTGATGCTTTCCTTTCTCTGGAAGGATATTTTATAAGTTTCAGTCTTTAGAGATCTTCCTTCTCCATTTTTCTCCTTTTTTTTTTTTTCTGGTCACCTTTACCTAAATTTTTGGTGAGGGGAATATATGTACATATGAAACAACAGTTTCCAGCTCGGATGTCCCTGGATGTCTTCTTCTTTACCAGGCATCAGCTTTCGGCATGGAAGTCTGGTGTCACCAAGTGTCTAAGTTTCTGGGCAAAAAAAATGGTCTGTAAGTCTATGTGGGAGGGAAGCCATGTATCCATTTGATTTGATTATACATACGCCTTCTGTTGGGGTATGGTTACAAAAACGTGCCCCAACAATCCTCCCCCTGCCAAGTAATGGACAAATGCGTTTGTGCTATTCATTATTCATCTGCCTTTCATCAGTTACTATGAAAGCAGGCCCATTTCTAGCAAAATGCATTTTCCATTACTAGGTGAAGTCAGGTGTACCGAAACCTATAGGGAAGATAAGGCTAATCAAAATGATGGTATGCTATTCTAGATGTTTATTATTCCGAACATTAGTGGGCATTGTGCATCCTGGCAAAAGGGTTTTTTTTTATGTGCTATTATTCTGTCAGAACACTGTTATCAAAATAGGTTATTGGGGACAGTCATATCTTATGTATGGAAGTAAGCAAGGTCATCTGTCTTACCATTCATGGGTATATATACCACCCTTCCACTTTCTTCTTTGGTCTTGAGGAGTAGGCCTTCCTAGTGGTAAGTCCTCTCAACCCCATCCTTGCCTCTTGTGGTGCTGGATTCATTGCTACCTTCTTTCTGCTAACAATACAGTTAGAACATTTCCCTATTACATATTATATATAAAAATTTGGGCGCCAAGGAGTCGTTTAGAAATAACTGACTAGTCCAACTCCTAAAACATGCCAGCATCTTTATTTAAGTACCAATCAAGACATTCGTGTGGTATAGTTATACATATACAATCAAAGGAAAGGATAATTATAGTTAGCTGAAAGAAATATCTTGATACATAATGATTAGCCTATGACATGATGACTTTTGCTAAATAAAAGTTACAGAAACAAATTGTGAAAGTAATTATTAAATAAGGCACGAAATATGTAATGATAAAATGAATCCTTCCATGTTATATGATGGGTATAATATATATATTGAAGAAAACACGTATCATGCAGATAGTGATTAAATATGATAAAAATCATCCCATGATAGATGATAAAAGAAAACTACTACAAGATTATATATGGTGACAAAATATATATAATTAAATATTTAATATAAATATTAATATCATGAATGTCAAAATAAAATTGTTGAAATGAATAGTATATGACTATAATATAATATATATAATATAAAAATAATAACATATTGAAAAAAAGAAAATGTAAACATAATATATATTTGTGCGCTGAAGGTTCAAGGTTTAGTATCTCAGTTAAGTTTCAATCTTATCCAGTCTGGAATCACGAGTTGGTCACTGGGTAATATTCGTCTATCCCGATCCTACTGGAGGGTGGGTTCTCTCTTGTGTGTTAGATTCCTCAAATTGCAATACTCTCTCAACCCAGATGGGAACGTCATTTAGAATCTTGGTCAAATGGAGCATAGCCCAGACCTCTATTAAACTACACAGTCCATTTAAATCTAGGGTGACAACCGTATGAAGAGAATTTTTCTGTTTTGGCAGAGCGACTAATCAATTTCTACTATTTTGTTTGTGACTCCGTTTACCTTGTCTCTGGGGTGTGTACAGTTCAGCTACCTCCCCCTTCCAAGAAATCCATATTACTTTCGTCTACTAATATACTCTCTATTCATTGACCTGAATCCTATAAATCTACATCTTATAGGTTTGAATTTTTATCAATCTGAAATTTTGGTTCTTTTACAAATTCCTTCAGAATTCTACTCCCTGTATAACTGCTCTTAATCCTACTGTCCTCAATACAACACTTCTAAAACTTTGACTCATTGGCTCGTTCTGGTGTCTCGTTCGCGGTCCTTATAGTTAACTAATACTTTAAAATCTTATCCTAACATGGAACGAGTCTAAACTCGTTGAAGGTCCTAATAATTACTTATTCTGTCTCTCGAATCGGTCTTATGCTCGAATTCATTCCAACAAAACGTATGGCAGGGCGAATCCTTTATTAGAAGAAACTTCCGCTAGCTATGGGGGATCAAACTGGTACCAAAAAAAAATTCAATAGACGGGAACACTTCGTCTAGAATAACTGGGCAATCTCTGCCTACATGCCAATCTTACAGGACCTCCCGTCTGGAACACCCTCGCTCCAGCCACGCTAAAAGCGTCGAAACTACGGTGTCAGATCGGTTACCCAAGGTCGCGCCGTTATACCCCAGGCTATACGGCATGGCTAAAACAAATCCCCCATCCTGCATAAAATTCAATCTATACCTCTTCGTTTCCTCTTGCGAGGAGGAGTTGAGTGGGAAGTTCGGCTTGATCCTTGCCTTCCACTATCTCCAAGTCTGAGGGTCGGGATAGGGATCATTTATCCACAATCCTTAGAATTCAAGCTAAGCTAAGATAAAAGAAAATCAAAGGAAAATTATACCCCCTAACGAGGGACCTAACAAAAGGGAGCGAATATTTTCTAACTAGATAGAGTTGTAGTTGTCCTGTTTGAGGCTTCTCGGTCCTAACAAAATTCGAAATAAAAAATAAAATAAAATAAAATAAAATCGATCCTATTAAAGTCCTTAATCCTAATCTAATGTATTTTGGGCTCACAGTATAATAGTTTTTAACCTTCTACACATTCATTATTCCAATTCTTTCATACACCCTCCCCCCTATCATTCGCGGAATGCACTCATACTAAAGTTAAAAGCTGCTACAAAGGCCAAAATACTCGTTTATCAATATCAATAGATCCTAACAAATAATAACATATTTCAGGACACAATGTGAAATCAAATAAAATAATAAAACTAAAACAAATTGGGAACTAAAGCCCTATGTTACTCAAAAGAAATGCCTCTGTACAAGCTCTATATATACTAATACTTTATACTCGATAAATGATTGTTAACAATAATTGTTAACAAATCTAAATAATCTGGAAGCTAACCTACTAAAAAAAAAATCAGTGTAACTTCAAAAACTGCCCTTGCCTTGACACCAAGCGACTTTTCACGACAATTCTATATAAAGACATACACTAATTATAATGGCGAATAAAGGACCATTAAGCGTGACACCTCATAAAAGCGGAATTGAGTCACTCCCCTAGCCACCGTGGGTGAAGTCACTTTCTTCCTCGTGCGTCTGCCCCCTTTGCAGTAGTCCGACCTCAGCACTCTATTGAAAGATGGATTTATAGGGTTTACGATTCACTACCCAACACTAACATTCTCAAGTGCTTTCCAAGGATCGACTACGGTCTGGGCCTACTTAACTTCTACCCCTGGCTTAGGGTCCCTATACTTCATAACTTTTCTCTGAAAGATTGACCTTTCATGTCCTCATTAGAAACCTATTTCAAAGCTACTACCTGAAGGCCAGGGATTATAGGGTTTCTAAATTACCCAACACAAGCCATAGGATGCCTATTAGGTTTGTTGTTTTAGACATAGCCCCCCTCTAAGTTGTGATTTCCTACACCTTCCTTCATCTATTACTCCCGATAATAACCAAAAATTCAGATTTATACTAAATAATTAATTAACAATGGTATACATTATTCTCATTGGTCTTTGAAACTCGGGTTTTAACAAGAAACAGTTTGTATAGAAAAAGAAAGGAATCCTAATGAAGTTCTACTTTAAAAAAAATGGTTTTTAAATAAAAAAAAAAAAAAGGTTGAAATCTCTAAACTTCTCATTCTATCGAGCTGATTCTCCGTACACACTCCAAAATTCTAGTTAGTGGCGACAGTCTAAGCAGAATTTACACTGTGTGGGCCTTTTTACCCTTGTAGACCTGCGTAAAGTTAAACTGTTCACACTAACTCTGTCAATTTCCCTCTTATCTGGCACGACCGGTCGGGGTGAACAGTCGCGTCACGTGAAAGGAGGAAATATCTGAGTTCCCCCCTCTTGCTCTAACTGTTGGGTCGATTTGGCTCATGTAAATAGTAACTCTTATACTATATCTAAAATCTCTCATATAACTTATTAAATAAAACGGTGTAAAATGGTGTTCTATACAAGGATAAGGTTGTGACAATTTTCTCTAAATGACACACTAATATTAAAACAAATTGTGAAGATCTTTAAAGGTGGCAACAAACACTACAGTAAGGTTGTGAGACGGTATTCTGCACAAAGACAAGGTTGAGACAAATAACACACAAACCCTGAAACATGGTGTTAAAGCTCCTTTCAACACTTAGCACTAGAACACATGTTTAAAAAAAAAAAAAAAAAAAACTGCAAACTGTTTAAAGTTCACCATAACACTAAGACCTATTTGCTATTTAATATATAACCTAATATTGTAATTAATAAAGACCTATCTATATTAAATAGTGTATACAATCGCTGAAACTTATGTAAATCAGCTTACACAAACCCCCAGTGCATAATATGTCTTATTTTAAAAGAAATAGTTCTATCGAGGCGATATTGCGGTCGACAGCTACGCTTTATACATTAAATGTACTTTCTTCTATCAACCTTTATCTACTATTTACAAAACTCTTTATCCAACCCTTTCCAATTCTTTCTCTTTCAACATCTTTCTGCATCTCTCTATCTCTTTCTCATCAACATTCAACGCTTTCTCACTCTTTTTATCACTTTCAACACCTCTTTCATCACCTCTCTCTCATCTCTCTTCCATCATTTTCTACACATTTCACTGCCTTTTCATCCCTCTGGTGTTTCCTCGAAACCCGTCATCGGGATCTGGATCCCGATCTATTATCACCCTTAATTTTGAACTACTCTATTCCAACAGCCTATGACCCTTAAGCTTTATAACTCCATATACACTCGGCGGGGTAGTTACCTTGTTAAGAAAAAAAAAATCTATAATGTCATAGATCAGCTAGGGGGAGAACATAACAAAATTGTGCGAATAGTCTGTTTCAACTACTGATTGTAAGCATATTAAACTCGTTCTCTTTAGGTTGGCTCGCTCATTAGTCTTCGATTTTTTTTTCATTCAATGGTCATATTGAGTCCACATGGGTGCTAAACGTAAACTGTATTAAAATGGTGTAGTTTTCTAGTTTTCGAATTATATGACAGTTAGAAAAAAAAAAATCCTGGAAATATCTCGCACTGGCTACTATTAAAAAAATTTGAATGGGGTACAACTCCGATCTTACAGGATACCTCATGGCTCATAGAATTGAATCGCTCATTTCTCACTAAAATATTCACACAGGGTATGGAGGTCTCCAGCGGTTCTATAGCTATTGGTCAACTAAATTAATTAATGGCAGGAATTGAAGTTAGTTTAAATGCTCATGTGCTGTTTTGTCATGCGTCTTTATGTCATCTGCACAGGAAAGTGTCGCCTCAAGGACCTAATTCTGGGACTAACATCCGCTGCACATTTCAGGAAGGAGTGGTCGTCCATACAATAGCAAGATATCATTTTGCTGCCAATGTACAATGTTGAGCATTTTCCATGTCGTCATTTTGTCGATCCCCAATCTTCTAGGGTGTTTCTTTAAGCATTTCTCGATGTCATTTAATGCTTTATGCGATCCCGCCCGGCATTCAATAAGTATTATTTGATCGTACCAATCTCCAGGAGACCATCCCATTGCGGCCGAATCATTTCCACCCAACTTATAACGCCGTCCATATCGCGTAATTGAAATTAGTGTAAAACTCAAAGAATAAGACCTTAATCTCTTAATTCTTTACTAATTTCAGTTGGCTCAACATAAATCTTCTCAATTATTATCTTAGTACAGTGGTGTGACATGTCACACTTCTTCTAGTTCTTTCGCAGGCTCGATTAATCCCAGTGAAAACCCGTCCAGGCGTCAATCCCGTGCTAACCCGTCATGCATGACTTCAAATTTAGAAATTATTAGACCTGAATATTTGCAGTGGCATCTACTTCCACTGAAAGTATTTAAGGCATAAGGCTGCCTCTTTAAATCACTGTCTTTACTCCCACATGCCTGTGTAAACTTTAATCATGACCTTATCAATTCTCAAAATTCTGCCTATCGAGTATCCTGAGAATCAATGTTCTTCTTGTCTACGGCGGATTAACACAATAATTGTTCCCTAGAGTTATCTGCGTCGAGTGGTCAGTCTGTACTACTAATTCTCCACTCTAACTCCAGGACTCCTTTATCTACTCGGGCTGTTCAAAAATTTTCAAGACAGTTGTTCAAATCCCCAATGATAATCTGCTAAATTTCGATAATTATTGGAATTCTCATTAAACAGAATAACTACACCTTTCTGACACAGAAATATCCAGCATCAAGATATAGCGCACCGTCCAATTTCTTTATTTCAAGACGGTGTCAAATTACAACTGAAGGAACATACTAAGCATATAACTGGTTTAAATTTCATGTAATCTCATCATGCCTTCTGCTGGCAAATGTATTTACTGTAAAATTCAATACTATCAAGATGGTTTTATTTGTCTTCATCCAAAAAAAAAAATGTTTCAGAAATAGAATCTTGGAAATCTCTACTATAGACAAAAATTGTACATTTGTCAATTCAGGATAACCTTCCCTTGTCAGAGTGTATACAGGATATTTAAGATCATATGCAGTTGGCGGCATCATGAAAAAAAAAAAAAAGGTCGGTTGCAATAGACGCAACGTTATTAATCAAGACAATAGGTCTCTAATTTTCCAATACTGCAAAGGAACAGGTCACACTTTCGCATTAGGAGAACCTAGAATACATTACAATAACATAAACAGCAAATATCAAAGGCTTATAATTGATTTTCTATTATTCAGAAAACACAATAGCATTAATAGAAAATAGCCCCATAGACGTTTTACTTTGATATCAGAAATCAATGATAATATTAAGGTTTTGCCACAAACAATGTGAATCGTAAAAGACAGCGGCGAGAGATGCGGTATACACCGCCTCAACATAACTTTCATTGCCTGATAAAATGCCCGTGAAACGGAAAGCATAAATTAAAATTCACGATTTATAATAGACTGTTAATCTCAGGATGCGTGGACTACTTCACCAATACTTAAAAATAGTATGGCTTTTCATTAGGTATATATTTCTAAAGTATAGGGGAAGAAACATATACTAAATTCGAGCCCCGCGGCGGGCGACATTGATGGGTTCCCCGGGTTTGGATAGTTGAAAAGGGAGGATACACGATGTATCTTATTAAAAGTTTCCTTACTTAAGTATATATATATATAGCAATTTAGGACAACAACCCCATGTATATAACCCACAGCAAGACCTTAATGTTGTATAATAGCAGCACAGCTGTCAGTGATGCACTATCGGCATATGTCTTTACATCATCACATGTAATGCAATTTATGCAAACAGGATAAATAAAATAAATAAAAAAGAAAAGGGGGAAAAACTCTGTAATTGATTAAGAGTTGAGCTAAAGCAAGGATCGAGCATATAATATTGTCAGAACAATGGTCTAAAGATGGAAACAGTCGCGACACTATTATACAATATTATCAGACAACCCATGAAATCGTTATTAAATTGGGCAATCTATAAAACACTGAAACACAGACACTCGCGGCAATGTATGTGGCCGGTAATTTATGGGAGACTTGATTATTAGTAACATTCCCTTCAAATAGGTAATAAACATACAACATTTCATTTAAACAGTTGGAATATCACCATAAAGCAAATTATGTATGAAATAGGTAACAGAGAACACAAGAAAATTTCTCTAGATATTTATTTAAATATCTTAAAATTTGGGAACATGTCTATACTGACGAGATATGCTATTTACATAGTAAAATTTAGATAGAGGTGACCTGAAGTTACTTTATAGCCCTTTAAGGCCCATGGAGATCTAGGTTTCCCCCCCTTTTTGTGTAGTAGCCAACCTAGATTTCGCATGGGCCTTAAAGGGCTATAAAGTAACTTCAGGTCACCTCTATCTAAATTTTACTATGTAAATAGCATATCTCGTCAGTATAGACATGTTCCCAAATTTTAAGATATTTAAATAAATATCTAGAGAAATTTTCTTGTGTTCTCTGTTACCTATTTCATACATAATTTGCTTTATGGTGATATTCCAACTGTTTAAATGAAATGTTGTATGTTTATTACCTATTTGAAGGGAATGTTACTAATAATCAAGTCTCCCATAAATTACCGGCCACATACATTGCCGCGAGTGTCTGTGTTTCAGTGTTTTATAGATTGCCCAATTTAATAACGATTTCATGGGTTGTCTGATAATATTGTATAATAGTGTCGCGACTGTTTCCATCTTTAGACCATTGTTCTGACAATATTATATGCTCGATCCTTGCTTTAGCTCAACTCTTAATCAATTACAGAGTTTTTCCCCCTTTTCTTTTTTATTTATTTTATTTATCCTGTTTGCATAAATTGCATTACATGTGATGATGTAAAGACATATGCCGATAGTGCATCACTGACAGCTGTGCTGCTATTATACAACATTAAGGTCTTGCTGTGGGTTATATACATGGGGTTGTTGTCCTAAATTGCTATATATATATATACTTAAGTAAGGAAACTTTTAATAAGATACATCGTGTATCCTCCCTTTTCAACTATCCAAACCCGGGGAACCCATCACTGGGTACCAACAAATCGCGCAAAGTCTTATAAACATTAACATCAATAGACGTTAATAACACAGATACTTTGTCTGCTTCTAATGTTTTGTTCAATTTAAAACATTCTTCTAATTGTTCCAAATAACAATTTAAATCTTCACCTTCACGAAACCTTGGATAATTTGAATTAGTGGTGGCCATACTTACATTAATTCTTCGTCGCCATTTGATACGTTTCTATTAAATGTTGAATATTAATGGTGAAAATTATTTTATAAGAAATTGCACTTTATATATATTCAAAGATAAATGAAAGATACACCATTTTTAAGCTACTATAATTATTTTATTCTTTTTACAATTCTCGCACACGTGCTCATTATATCATGAACATATTGTTGTCTACAAGATGATGATAAAAAAACAAGATGATCAAAACAGAGTAAAGTAATAATATATCACTGATATATTATCTTTGAACAAAACAGATCATCAAGGAGGTGATGTTTGTACCAAACTTGACAAATAATTTACTATCGGTAAGTGCCATTACCAGAAATAAAGGCAAAGTCGTCTTTGAAGATGAAAAGGTATTTGTCGTAAAAAATGGAAAAAAAGTTTTAGAAGGAGAAAAACAGGAAAATGGACTCTATACAATAAATATAGAAACAGAAAACCCCGAAATTGAAGAATCTCACCTAACAGCTACCCAAAATGAAGAAATGCTAAAATGGCACAGAAAAATGGGTCACATAAGTTTTTCAAGCTTAAAACAATTAAAATCTATGGTTAATGGAATAAACATAGAAAAAATAAGTCAAGATGAAATTTGTGAAACATGCATTAAAGATAAAATATAATCTTTCTCCATTTTTTTATTTCCCACTTTCATAGGTTTCTCCGTTTTGTAACCCCAAGGAGAATCCCCTGTAAGACCTGTGTGTCTTAATAAAGGCTTTTGTGTGTGTGTGTGTGCATTAAAGCTAAACAGGTAAGAAAGCCATTCAATTCCATTAGAACAAAATCAAAAAGGCCTTTAGAAATAATCCATACAGATGTATGTGGACCTTTAGATCCCACTACCCATGACAACAAAAACTATTTTCTAACATTTCTTGATGACTACTCACATTTTTGTCATGTGTATTTGTTATAAAATAAATATGAAGTAAAAGGATATCTAAAAGAATTTATTACAGAAGCAGAAAACCAAATGAATCTAAAAGTTTCAAAAAATAAGATGTGACAATGGCGGAGAATATGTAAATGAAGATATAAAATCCTGGTGCAAAGCTAAAGGAATCATTATGGATCTCACCATACCTCACTCACCTCAGCTAAACGGCAAAGCCGAAAGATTAAATAGAACCCTGATGGAGAAAACTAGAGCTCTTTTGATTGATTCTGGTGTAGAAAAATACATGTAGGGAGAAGCTGTAAGGGTTTCAGCCTATTTGCTGAACCGAAGCCCTACTCAAGAATTAGAGAAAACCCCTGCAGAACTTTGGTTCAACAAAAGACCAAATTTGTCAAACTTACAACTTTTTGGTTGTGAAGCTTATGTCAAAACCCTAAAACACATAAAGAAATTGGAAGACAGAAGTAAAAAAATATACCTTTATAGGTTATGCACCAAATGGTTATCACCTTTGGGATGAACAAAGCAAACGAATCTTTACAGATAGAGTTGTAATTTTTTTAGATAAAGGATGTATAAATAAAGAAGAAAAAAATACCTATTGTCGAACCAGAAGAAGAATCTGAAGATCAACTAGAATTAAATGAAGAACCAAGTCTACCAGAAGTCTCTGAAGACAAAGAAGATATCCCTACAAAACCAAGTACTTCAAAATATAATCTTAGACCAAGAAGTAGTTTACAAACACCATCAAGATATGAAGACTTCTATTTAGAGCAGGATGGAACAACAGAATCAGCTCTTCTAACTTACTCGGAAGCTATATCTGGTCCAAATCAAGAAAAATGGAAAAAGGCAATAAAAGAAGAAAAATAGTCTCTTGCCAAAAATGAAGTTTGGGAAATAGTAAAAGAAAATGAAGCGTCAAACAAGAAGATTCTGACCTCTAAATGGCTCTTTAAAGTGAAAGAAGATGGTCGCTACAAAGCAAACTAGTTGTAAGAGGCTTTGAACAAGAAGCAGGCATTGATTATGATGAGACATTCAGTCCAGTTATAAGCACTGTCTCTTTAAGGATATACTTTGCTCTAATGGCTAAGAGGAGGTTTGTTTTTAAAACATTTGACATAAAAACAGCTTTTCTATATGGGTTTTTGGATGAAGAAATATACGTTCAATTGCCAGAAGGTTATAAAGGGAACATATGCAGGCTAAGAAAGGCATTGTATGGTTTAAAGCAAGCCCCATTAAAATGGAATGAAAGATTAAAAACCTTTCTCAAATCCCAAGATTTCATACAACTAAAATCAGAGCCATGTCTTTTTAAAACCAACAAAGGAAATATGTACCTTGCAATATATGTAGATGATGGTATCTTAATGGGAGATAATGAAGAAGAATTAAATAATATTTTAGAAAAACTATCCCAAGAGTTTGAAGTTAAAATAAACAATGATCCAAGAACTTTTTTGGGAATAGATTTGTGTTTTGAGGAAAAAATTAAAATTTTACTTTCACAAGAAAATTATGCAAAATCAGTTCTTGAAAGATATAATATGCAAAACTCAAAACCAGTACCCACTCCCATTACAGATGTAGTAAAAGAATTAGACAAAAACTTAGAAATATCAAATGATAACAAATTTCCCTACAGACAAGCAATTGGAAGCCTTTTATATTTGACAAACAAAACTAGACCAGACATGACCTTTGCCACAAATTTTGAAAGCAGGTCAATGCATGATCCTACAACTCAAGATATTATAAACATCAAAAGAACCCTAAGATATTTAAATCACACCACCAATTTAGGCATATCATATGATGGAGAGATGCCATTTGAATTAAATGTGTATTGTGATTCTGACTTTGCTGGAGATATTAAAACTAGAAAAAGTACCACAGGATATGTAGTTTATTTATGTGGAGGTCCCATAAGTTGGTGCTCCAGAAAGCAACCTGTAATTGCCCTTTCAAGCACTGAAGCAGAGTTCATTGCTGCAGCAGATGCATGCAAAGAAGTGTCATACATAAGATCCCTATTAGAAGAATTAATTCCAGATAATTTTGATATAAATCTCTATGTTGATAACCAAAGCACTATAAAAATTATAAAATCAGGCCAATTCACCACTAAAACTAAACATATTGATGTCAAATATCATTTTGTTAAAGATCAAGCTCAAAAGTTTAACCTGATATATTGTCCAACAGAACACCAAATTGCAGACATCCTAACAAAACCTCTAGCCAGACCAAAGTTTGACAAATTCAAATCCCTTCTTATGACAACCATTTAAAACATAAGTCAAGTGAAGAAGCTGTTGAATGTGATAAGATCACTGATTTAAGAGGGAATGTTGGAAAAAAAGAAGAATAGTAAATCAATGATCTTGAAATACTTTTAGACTGACAACACTGTAATATAAAAAAACTAGAACAAAGGAGTGTTGGTTTTGTTTACAAAATTAGTAATTGTAATGTAAATTGTTAAATGTTCTTTTCTATCTCTCTTTGAAAATAATAAATTTAAAATACTTTCATAAAAGGTAAAATCGCCTAATTCTTTAAAACCATTTCAGCTGTAAGTAAACTTGTTATTTGTTGTTTCATTGTCTGAACCATAAAAGATTCCCAACATTGTTTTTAAGCAACTGCTCTAAATAACGTAGCGATGAATTACCAATTTTAATAATTAATTCATGATAAAGCACAATTTGGATTATAGATTATAATAAAAGAAAATTTAAGAATTAATTCAGTAATTTCAATGAGAAATAGCTGGAACAAAAAAGTTTAGGGCGAATTAGCGTCAACTATGAATTTATCAGTCTTTGATTTAGAGACATTCCACTATTGTTACTTATCTTATTGTAATCTTATTAACAATTAATTAAAAATTCGTATAATTGACCCTCATATTTTCTTAAAACACTTTGGTTTAAATTCACATACAGCCTGAAGGTTAGTGAGAACTGGAATCTACCCTTTAAAGGGCTTCTGAAGCTGATTGGATGCCAAAGAAAATAGAATTAACACTGTTACACGGTACAATAAACGTTATTAATTCTTGAATACATATATGAATACTGCAGTTAACTTGAACAGCAGATTCATAGATAATGGGACACATTTAAAATAAGCAAAGAAAAAACATCAAATATATCAATAAATGAAACCAAGCCATGCAACAAGATGAACATGTTGGCCTGAAAAAGAACAGGGTGAATTTCATCTCACCAACTGCGCCCAATATCGGAGTAGAGGCTGGAATGATGTTGCCACACACAAGAATCCAAGACAATATTTAATGCCTTTTGAGTTGTAAGATCGTTTGACCAAGAAGAAACCTAAATACACCTGATGCAGTGAAATTGGTGGAGACCAGAAAGAGAGTGATAAGACAGCCCAACTTGATGCCTATTTTGATTTTAATAGACCTGAGGTGTTGATGGAGCTTGTTAAGACTGAAGAATATTAGCCCATATGATAATTGGCCCAGCTCCCTCAACAGTCCCTTCTTCCCCACAAGGCTAATCCTTATGACATGAGAGAGACGCGCCAAATTCAAGGAACACCACAAAACAATGAGAAACTATGCTTAGTTCCCTCAACCTTTATTATCTTTACTCTACCTTTTCATAAGTATTTTGAGCTATTTTTCAATAACTAGATTTATCATGTTTTGCAGTTTTTCTTAAATAAAATAGCATTAGTTTCTAATAACGATTTCCCTAAAAGTCCCCCCAAAAACATTCATATAATATTATTATTCATTTCAGTGTGCAATGTTAAAATTTCAAACTTTCAAAAGAAAATTTAATTTTAAAAATGGGTCACATTATTCTAAAATTTTCCTGGTTTAAATATTCTAACACAAGCTATCTCCATAGACCAAAATATCACCATATTGGGGGTCACAATTTGATCAAAAACGAAAATTCGTCTCCCATCTTAAGAAAATTGTACTCCAAACCCACCGCATAATCCCCTGCTAATGCCATACGAGGAAAATTTGGTCTGTGATTTGTGGCTGGAAACCGCATTTTCAAAGCTGCAGTGGTCCCGGCCTTCTTCTATGGGGTCTATACAGAGGATATCAGGCAATGAACTAACTGGTTGACCAGACAGTAAACACTGTATTAGACTAGTTCCATCCTACTCCATCCTTTCCCAAAGCTTAGCCCGCAGCCGTGCCCACTCATCTGCAATGGAGGACTGTACCTTAGTATACTCCCAAGAATACCCAAACAGAAAATTCAAAAGATTCGCATCTACTTTTATTCACCTTAGGCCATTCCTGTCCAAAATCCGTCTTGGAATAGCCACCAATACCGTCCTTAATTTTCACGGCCGCGTTCTTGTAGATCTAGCGCTCTGGCATAGAGATTTGTATTCAACACGTCCTCATTGATGGGAAGAGCCACACACTGCAAACCACCTCCTATTCTTCTGTCAAGCTTTTCTGTTAAATAGACTACAAACATCCCTACTTCTCGGAGAACAGGACTTCAGCCCTACAGCCAGGAACTGCCTGGTTAACTGGTTCACCGTAGCAATCTGCCCTCCGCGTGACTATATATTTTTTTTCTAGAATGCTGTACCCCAGGTAGTTGGCAATTTGCGCTCCAAGAACCCGGGTTACCTCTATTTTATTTCTCTCTAAAAATAGCAATTCTAAGTGATAATGATAATTTCAAAATACACTCTATAACAATTTTTTTTTTTTAAATTGGGGTACCAAGAATGAATTGTCCGATTTAATACGTATACAAAGACGCAATACAATAGTATGTCCGAATTTGAAAGAGGCTGGTTGGTCAAATAGGCTAATCACGCGACATCTGTCGAAGTGATACGGCTATTTGACGATGTTGGCAAGAATGGGTCAAGAGCTGAAGAATGCAACGTCAGGACGGTAGCGGTCGACCAAGGGATACGACAGAACGGGAGGAAAGAGCGATTGTGAGAACGGCTGTCGCAGCACTGGATTCAACATTATCTACTGTCCAACGTCTGATCGGCACACAAGTGTCCAATATGACCATCAACAGACGACTGACAGAGCGGTATCTAAAAGCTCGCCGACCGTTACGATGCCTACCCCTCACACCCGTACACCGACAAGTCCAACTACAGTGGTGTTGGGAGCGATCAAGTTGGACGCATGTGACTGGGGACGTATAGTCTTCAGTGACGATTCCCATTTCTTACTGTATCCTGACGACCGTCGCAAACGTGTCTGGAGACATCCTGGGCAGTGTGTGGATCCTGGCCTTACTTTCGAACACCACTGGTATTTCTATAGTTGAAGGTATTTGAGTTTTAAAAAAACAGCGAGTATATTGGAATTTCATTGTTTAATGGAAAGAAACGCAATACCAAGCCAAAGGTTCTTTGCCATTGAACTGGCGAAACCGCTGGGAGGGTTCATCACTGATAAGCTAGGCCCCCTCCCATTATTTTATTATTAAAGTAAGGGCAGTAGAAAATTGTTTTATTTAAAAAAGAAACGAACGCGTCACAAAAATAGTCTGAATTTTTTATTTGACAGGTAAGTAAGAATATTTTTTCGTTTAACGTTCTATACAGAAATTCCCGGTAGAGATTGGTGATAGTATTAGTTACAGCTGATGATGTCTTTTTCAGTTTATTGTTTTTGTCTTGTTAATTATAGGCTCAGCACAAACATTAGGGTGATTCATAGATGCTCCTAATTATTAACAACCCTCAGCTTTGTGGCCTATACAAGATCCATTTTAGCCAACCCAACGATTTTTCGTATATTCAATTTTTTTTTGTCTGAGTTAATTTCCATGTGTTGTTTTTATTAAGTTGTTTTTAATTAGATTATCTATTTATATTTGAATCTCGTCTGTAAATACATTTACCATGTAAAAGTGCGGGCTGATGGCATTCAAGTGCGAAAAAGGCGCCTCTCTCCTTTTTAATAAATGCATTAAAACGATGCATCTCTTTTGATCACCTCTTCTTAGAACGCACATATTCAGATCAATAATAATGAAAAATTATCAGTATAATAATTGTGTGTCTTTAAGTTAATTTGAGATTTAGTTATTGTAGAGGGGGGAAAAACAGGCTAATATGTGCACATATGCACGTATATCCATACAAATTAAAAAAATATTCTTCTTCTTCTTTCTTATCTCCACTCAATCATATTAGGGTGTCAAGCTTGTAAAGCCGGAATTTGACAACCATCATGATTGGGTGAAGTAGAATGCGTCTGCCTTTTATTAAGACTGGGAGCACTACTCAGTGGCAGGCCGACTTAGCTCCAAAAGAAATGGCCGCCTCTGGCCTGAGGAACAGACACCATGTGTAGCCGCTCCTAACATGGAGTACAAACGCGGCTCATCCTGTATCCCTGGATCAGGAGCCCTTACAGGGTACTATCAGCCGGGCCAGCTGAGCACAGGTTTTTTAGTAAGCTTGTTACTGCTCCCCCCTCCTTTTTCATCCGGGCTTGGGACCGGCAAAGGCGGAGTTTAATAAATATTGAAAATATAATTCAATACAAAGACATAGCGTGCCATTTGTTAATGAATTTTGAAAACAATTAGCGCCATTTTTTCTTTATTTTTTAATATAATAGTTTCCTACTGTCCTTTCTGTGATGGAAAAAAATTTGGGAGGCCCTGGCTCATCAGTGGTGAACCCTTCCAGCTGCTTCGCCAGTTTAATCTACCAGACCACTCTAATATCACATTGGGCTGCATTGCTTCTATATTCGACACTGAAGAAGGGAAATCTTGATTGAGGTATTTAAGTGAACTATTTATATACATAAGCTTTTATATGGCATAATATAGTTTTATGTATGTGTGTAATAACCATGAAGTGTGTTTAGGCGGCTTCAATTCACGAATAATTTTTAAAGAACACGTTAGATTCACTCAAGTGATTTATAAGAATATAAAGGATATGATCTATTTTTTTCAATGAGAATATATTTATATAACATATTTATGCTATAATATTTTGTGATAAGAAAAAAATATATTGTTACATCATGATTAATGGCGTATTTCTTATATTATTTTTAATATATTTGAAATTTAAATTATATATTTATTTATTTTTATATAAAATATTCTATGATATTTATTTAAAACACAGATTATTTAGATTGTCATCATTTGTATTTAGGTACACGTGTGACTTCACTGCTCTCTTTGATGTGAGAAAATAAAAAAAGGAGTCTGGTGGCTACTTAAAGAAGACTTATCTCGTTATTCCCTTTTATAAATTTGTAGGATGGTTGAAACATGCTCTGGTAAGATGCAAGACCCAGCACAGGAGAGAATCCAGGCTGAAGAGTCTGCCAAACCGCAGCCCGGTGCAACAATTGGTAGAGATGCTAGTTCCGACCCAGTTGTCCTGAATCCCAACATCGACATCCCCAAGTATGATGGAACGGAAGACCCTCGCCCATGGATTGAATCTCTTGAAGAAATTGGCTTCTTGTACCATTGGGCAGACTACATTATCTCTCGTTATGCCGCCATGAACATGACGGGAAGCGCTAAAACCTGGTTGAATTTACACAAAGCTAGTTTCACGAGCTGGGAAAATATTAAAATCCGCCTCATTCAGGATTTTTCTTTGGACGCGAATAAAGAAGAACTTAGAATGAAGCTCAACAGAATGCAACACTGGAATGAACCAGCAATCAGGTTCGCGGAAGACATTCTAGTGTTGTGCAACAAGGTTGACCCCGCAATGGAAGAGGAAACAAAAATTGAACATGTTATTGGAGGACTGAAAAAAGAGTACTCATTCGCGCTCTACCTGAACCCTCCTAAAACGACCGATGACCTTCTTGTCGTGTGCAAGAAAATGGATTATTTTGAAAAGAAGTATCGGGAACGTGTGGAGAAATCCAGAAACCTATATAACGGTCCACGCTATTCTAGACCCCAACAACAATCGAGGTACGTGCCGCCGACTGCCGCACGAAACTACCAGACCACTTCCAGGCCCCAAGCCCCTGTTTCCAATAATTACAAGAACGACTCCCCTCCTACTCCCAGACAGTATCGAAACAACTTCCCCCAGTCCTCTACCCCTAGACGTCCTTATAATCCTAACTTTGTGCCGAAACCAAACCTTCAGAGAAACACCTACAATAAAAGCCAAGAAGTGAGCAAAAATAGGACGGAAGATGGAAGACCAATCTGCTTTAAATGTAACAAGCCAGGGCACGTGGCCCGTTATTGTAGGGTTAAGTTTATAAGAATCCTAGAAGAGGATCCAGCAGATACCCAAGAGAAGGTCGAAGAGAAATGCCAAATGAATGAAATATCAGAGAAATCAGGACCTCGGCTTTATGCTGATGTATGTCATAGCACACAGACAAATATTCCTACCCGGAATAGATAT
Source organism: Cordylochernes scorpioides (assembly GCA_030710605.1). Lineage (NCBI taxonomy): Eukaryota > Metazoa > Arthropoda > Arachnida > Pseudoscorpiones > Chernetidae > Cordylochernes > Cordylochernes scorpioides. The sequence goes on along the minus strand of CP092886.1, from coordinate 177,593,274 downwards.
TCCGTGTTGGAAGATTTAAACTAAGCGTCGCGCCTGAATCTGTCAATCAAAGCAAGTCGACCATAAACGGAATCAAGAAGTTGGACCCTAAATACAAATTAAAAATTAATGTGGACAAGATAGGGACTTTTGAAGCTTTGGTTGATACAGGTGCTGACCTCTCAGTGGTCGACCTCAGAACGGCCCTCGATACAGGCCATGGTATAAGTAAACTCGCAAAAATTTGTGCAGGACCCGATGGAAAAAAAATTGGACATGGTAGGAAGTATATTTTTAAATATAAAAATTGATGACGAAACATTATCACACAACTTTGTGATATTGAAAACGCATTTACGGACATTAATTCTTGGGAGAGATTTCCTTAAGAAAATGAACGCAAAAATAGATTGTAAGCAAGAAACTATAAAATATGATTTGACGAATAATCATGACGAAATCAATTTTGAAATGTTGAAAATAAAGAGTGCCAAGGATTCCATTGTACCGGAATGTTCCATGAAATTGATCAAGGCATTAGTAGAAACAGAGGATGGAGAATATATCATCGAGGAGAGCAGCAAAATGTTTCAAACAAATGGACTTCGTCTAGCAAGAAGCTTGATCAATGTTATAAATAGGGAAACACACATCTGGATAACTAATCCGTATCCTCGACCGTTAAAAATAATGAAAAACCAACATTGTCTTTTGGAAGTAGTCCAGCGAAAATAAATGTGAGTCGAGAAAGAGAGGTAGAAAAGAACGAATAACCTAGATTCCAAATAAACGAAAATCTTTCACCAAAGGAACAGAAGGAGTTAAAACAAGTTTTAGAAAGGTATGGAGATCTTTTTTCATCGAGATTAGGGAGAACCAATTTGGCAAAACATCGGATAGACACAGAAGACGCGAAGCCAATTAAACACAAGCCTTACCGGGTAAGTGCTAAGAACGAGATATTATAAAAGAGCAAATTGACGAGATGCTTACAGAAGGCATAATTAGGCCATCTTCTAGCCCCTGGTCTTTTCCAGTAATATTGGTTAAGAAGCGAGATGGAAAATACAGATTTTGTGTGGACTACAGAAAATTGAATAATGTGACAGTAAAAGATGTCTATCCGATCCCTAGAATAGACGAAGTTATGGATACTCTCCAAGGATCTACACACTTCTCAGCAATAGACCTCAGATCTGGATATTGGCAAGTTGAAGTCGAAGAAAGAGACAAAGAGAAAACAGCTTTCACTACAGCGCATGGATTATATGAATTCAACGTGATGCCTTTTGGACTTTGTAACGCGCCTGCTACCTTTGAGAGAAATATGGAGAATATGCTTGGAAATCTGAGATGGCAAATTTGTTTGTGTTATCTGGATGATGTTATCATATATAGCCCGGATTTTCCAACGCACCTCAAAAGACTTGAAGCTGTTTTTAGATGTTTTCGTGAATCTAATTTAAGGTTAAACGACAAAAAATGCCGATTTGCTTTTGAAGAATTGGAGATTCTCGGCTATATAACGAGCAAACATGGTATAAAACCCGCGGAACATAACATCAAAGCTGTCAGAAATTTTCCTCGGCCCAAAAAGGTCAAAGAAGTACAATCCTTTTTGGGAATGTGTTCATATTATAGAAAATTTATCAAAGACTTTTCAAAAATTGCTGTCCCTTTGACCAATCTTATAAAAAAAAGTGTATCATTTACCTGGACAGAAAGACAAGAGGAAGCGTTTCAAACCCTAAAAACAGCACTATTAAGTCCACCAATTTTAGGTCACTTCAATCTAAATGCACCTACTTATGTTCATACTGATGCGCCCAACATCGGCATAGGTGCAACACTTGTCCAAGACATCGGTGGTGAAGAGAAGGTGATCTCATATTTGAGTCGTACCCTAAGTAAAGCGGAGCAAAATTATTCAACCACTGAAAAAGAATGTCTGGCCGTTGTCTGGTCAATGTCAAAATTACGACCCTACCTTTATGGAAGACACTTTAAAATAGTAACAGACCATCACGCCTTATGCTGGCTCAAAAACTTGAAGGATCCAACAGGTCGATTGGCAAGATGGGCATTGAAAATTCAAGAATATGACTTCGATATAATACATAAATCGGGAAAGAAGCATCTGGACGCCGATGGCTTATCTAGGGGGCCCTTACCAGAAACTGATTGGGATGAGGATTTTGAAAGGCTATTTTTAAATCAAGTAACAGACGAAGAGGATAAATTTATCGAAAGTGTTAAGAAAAACCTTAATGGAAGCAGGCGATCAATTGCGCAAAACTTTAAAGAAGATGGATGCCTCTTTAAGAAAAACCCGAACCCTGAAGGCAGGGCGTGGTTGCTTGTGGTTCCAGAGAATAAAAAGAGAGAAATTATGAAAGAATATCACAATCATATGTCGAATGGCCATCTGGGCGTCGCCAGAACCATGTACCGAATAAAGAGTAAATACTTTTGGCCATCCATGCTAAAGGATGTCTCAGAATTCGTTAAGACGTGTCACCTTTGCCAAAGTAGGAAAGGCTCAAACCAATTACCTTCTGGACTACTACAGCCCATTCCCCCAGCCAACTTTCCTTTCGAAAGAATTGGAATTGACTTTGTTGGTCCACTACCATCTACGAAAAACAGGAAAAAATGGATAATCGTGCTGACGGACTACTACACTAGATATGCAGAAACAAGAGCAGTCTCGGAAGCAACAGTGAAAGAAGTTTCTAAATTTCTAGTAGAGGATATTTTTCTTCGGCACGGAGCCCCACAATATCTTATTAGTGACAGAGGCTCTCAATTTACCAGTAATTTAATGAAAGAGGTGATGAAAACGTGCAAGATTAAACATTGCTTCACAACGAGCTATCATCCCCAGACTAATGGATTGACAGAGCGGTTAAATAGAACATTGATCAATATGCTTAGTATGTATGTGAACACTGATCAGAAAAATTGGGACGAAATACTCCCATTCATCACTCACGCTTACAATACTACAATTCAGGAAACCACAGGATATTCTCCCTTTTTCCTGATGTTTGGAAGAGAACCCACGTCTCTTTTGGACGACAGGAATATCTCGGTGGACATTGACAAAGATGATTATGATGAATACATAAAACATCACTTAGACAAAATAAACAGAACAAGAAAATTAGTTATTAACAACACAATGAAGACTCAAGAAAGAATGAAAAAGAACTATGACAAGAAACACATGGAAAGAAGCTACGAACCAGGAGAATTAGTAGCAGTTTGGACACCAATTAGGAAAATAGGAAAGTGTGAGAAACTACTGAGAAAATATTTTGGCCCATATAGAATATTAAAGAAGCTGTCTAACGTAAATTACTTAATTGAGCCAAAAGATAATCCTGGCCAAGACCCATTGATTGTCCATGTCTCAAGACTCAAACCCTATTTTGAGAGAATTGATGAGGTAACTCACGAGGACGTGACGACCTCTGGAGAGGGGGAAGTGTTACATCATGATTAATGGCGTATTTCTTATATTATTTTTAATATATTTGAAATTTAAATTATATATTTATTTATTTTTATATAAAATATTCTATGATATTTATTTAAAACACAGATTATTTAGATTGTCATCATTTGTATTTAGGTACACGTGTGACTTCACTGCTCTCTTTGATGTGAGAAAATAAAAAAAGGAGTCTGGTGGCTACTTAAAGAAGACTTATCTCGTTATTCCCTTTTATAAATTTGTAGGATGGTTGAAACACGCTCTGGTAAGATGCAAGACCCAGCACAGGAGAGAATCCAGGCTGAAGAGTCTGCCAAACCGCAGCCCGGTGCAACAATATACATATAACAATCTGTATATACGATATAAAAAAAATTACAATTGCAATTTTCAGCAAAAAAGGAGGCCAATTAAACATGTTAATAGCAAGCTGAAAAACTTACACGTAACACACACACATATACATTTCTCAAGTTTTTATATTTAACATATAGAATTTTAACTATAAAACCATTGCTACGACATTAACTCTTTATTTGATAGCTTTTAACAAAAATGAAGTTTTCTTATATATTCATAGAAATATATCTAATATTGTGATAAGAGGAATATATATATATATATGAATGAAATGTAAATTTATAATGTGTCATTTGTCCAATCCTATGTGTTTTCAGAAAATTTCAAGCATAAGATATTGGAATCGTCTCATAAGCATATACTTATGAATAATTATTAATTTTATTTTATATGCCGTATGTGTATAGATAATATATGCAACTGTTTATATACGCATATATGTCGTTAGGAAATATTTATTATTTTATATCTCCCAGATTGTTAATTGTAATATATATTTTGTTACTCAGTAAATTGCTCACATTGCCTCTCTGTTATTTTAAGTAAATATGGGCTAGTTGTTTTTGACCAAAATGAATTGGCTTGTCAATCTGACGTTTGTCCTTCCGAAAATATATTTTATATATAAAAGTATATTATAAAGACCAAAATTTGTTGTGACTCAAATAGTACACACCCACCTTCATTTATTTAATTATTAAAAATATGGGCCATAAAAACGGTTATAAAAAAGTCTTCACGTTGTCAAGTTAAAAAAATATATTTTAATATTTAAAAGTATTTTGGAAAATATATGTTTTTCCGTTTTTTTAAAATACATTTAATTAATTAAAATTATTTATGTTTTTAATAATTACATAATAAAAGCGATTACACATAATACCAGAGTTGATTTTCAAGAATTTTCTATAAAAGAGAGAAAGTTGTTATCCACAAATCCAGGGATATAATGCGCTACGCATCTATTCCGTTAATCCTACAGTAAAATCTCTCCAAGCGTTTTGCCAAGCGAGCTTTGAGAATTCTTTTGCGTAAGCCGCTGTCAGAGCGGGGGTCGTACAAGTAGAGATTCTGGTTTCGCCACAAAAATACAAATTCTTTCGTAATGCGAAGGCGCTGAGCATATGCTAGATCATCCTCCTGGAGATCTTCGACACTTGTGGCGGAGCTCTCCGCTGGACCCAGCACTACATGTTAGGACCGCTTCATGGTTAACATGGGATCAGCATATATCATATGTTTGGGTGTGAGCATAAACACAGGATTTTCTTAATTTTTATACTTATTAATATACCCATTATTCAAATCCTTTGATAATCATTTCATATAATCGTTTTCAAATTCGATATCATACCCATTCTTTTATTTTTTAAAAATATAATTCATTTCATAGTCTTTATAAAGGGAGAACATTAAGTAATGATGTGCAGCGGAAGAAGGAGAGCAAATTTTAATAAAATATAAGAGTTTTTTTAGACAGCCCAATATAAATTTATGTATAAATATAAAAATTAATATTTAAATAATCATTTCGATATAGAGATTAGGATGAACTATCATTATAGATAATTTCGGCGATCTAACCTGCGAAGAAGATAAAAGATTAAAACAATGACGACCTTTAAATGTTTTGCATTGTCGAAGTGATTTATAACATTTTCTTTATAAAAGCTTTTAAGAACGTTTCTCATACTCAATTGTCTTAGAGTACGTGTCATGAAAAAATGTCTTTGATTTATAAATCTAAGAAGGCATTGTGCTTTGTCAAAGAGACAATGCCCTAGGCCACTTGACAAATTACTTTACACTATCACGGTTTCTTTTTTATAATCGCTAGGACACATGGTGCAAGCCATGGAAATCATGGAGGTTAAAGCGATTGCCATTTACTGTAGCGCACAGAAAATATAAAAATATAGAAAGCAGTGTCGACTTTGTAGTTACAAATGCAAGAGCCCCCTTTAGATTACTTGCACTCACTTGGTGAGGTTAAACTTGTTCAAGAATCAGGGGCCATTGAGACAAGCGGGTTCGATTCCAAGTCGTGGTAGTTTAAAATTAAAAGAGTATTTTCCGCCAGATGTGTGTGACCAATAACTTAATTTTATGCTCATATCCCTAGTTGAACCAGATTTCAAAAATCAATTTGAACGGTTTTAGGTTAAATGAGCTAATATGGTTCAGCCTCAGTTTCAACTCGAACTTTCCACTCCCTTTTTATCATTACAAATATGATGTCTTATTAAGATTTTTTTTTCAAATACGCTCATTGAGATTTTATTTGTATTCACATAAATGGATTTATAATAACATTCCATTCGCTTTCGTGAACCATTACTTTCTGAGTAAAAATATTGCAAGATCTGAACCCATTACCTTCTGTTATCACACGGCAAAAATGTCCTAAAAAACGTTTCTCATGTTTTAGTTAACTCGGAATAGAAGCGCAGCGATCAATATCCAACCCCTCCTCCCCGGATTAACAGAGAGAGAGAAATGGAACAGCTCTTATCCTGAAACCTCTTAATGAGTGAGGCTTTAGCGTAATCCCACGATAATGAGCTCTAATTACCCCCCATTCTAATGATTCTTCCTTCCAACGAGTGTTTTGCATTAGAATGGAATCATTCCGCGGAGCAACGTAAGCCTAGTACAAGGCCACTAATGAATAACAAACCTGTGTATGCTTCAGCTGTTACCGCGGTCTCGCGTACTATGTTGAAACCCTCGTTTTCGCAAGAACTTTTCTCTTACCAGAACTCCTCTTCACCATATTATCGCCATATCTCGCTTAAGATATCGCATAATTTTACTCTATTTTATATAAAATTTAAGAATATTTCTCTACAGACCCCCCTTATATTACAATGGCGAAATGAAAATGAGAGGGCATGGCTCGTCCGTGGTGAACCTTCCAAGCGGTTTAGCCAGTTTAAATCTCCAGAGACTATCAAAGACTTTCCAATTTTTTAAGTTTTGTCCATCTGTGCATATATATTTATTTTAAAACGGATTATATTATTGAACTTTTGTCATTACAGGGCAAATGTTTAATTTGTGTCTCTTGAGATAAAAGAAAATGAAAATGATGAATCGTGACATGAAGTTATTATTAGTAAAAGAAAAATAAAATTACAAGGATGAATTTCTTATATTTATTGCTTTACGTTTCAAGCTTTCGGGTATTAAGGACCCCTTTTCCTGTAGAAAGGTCGTTAATACCCTAAAGCTTGAAACATAAAGCAACCATCGGCTTCATTAAAAAGCTCGCCAATCTGCTTAACAATAATGGATCCCCTGCACTTGTTTCCTGTGATGATCCTGAAACGCCGAGGAGCGCGATTACAGGGCTCTTAAAAACAGCGGCAGACCAATCTATACAAAACGACCTTACAAGAATGGATAAATCTAAGCTATACTCTCACTACAAAGACATACACATATCTTTCATGACGGAGGGATACCTTTTAGGGGATTTTCCTTTCCCGGTTGTAAGACTACTCGCACAAGTTAGATACTTTCAAGTTTTTTTAGAGAAAACCCACACCAAGATGCTCTGCGGTGAGGACCCGATTTGTACCTTCTGTAATTCAAAACTAAAAAATGAAATCACTCACTATATTTTTGATTGCTCTGCTCTGAAAGAAGAAATAAGAACCCTTATGCTCAAAACTGGGCAACTCTGTGCTTCACTTCCATCAATAATTCACAATATGACCCAGAATAAGTATATTGCTACGGCGTTTTATGGTTTCCACAAGTCCATATCTCAGAAGAAGGCCAAGTGACACTCACTCCTCACTTTCTTACTGCTACTCTTTTTGTGTTGTTTTTCTTGCTTCCCTCTTTCTCTTTCTTGTTTTTTTTTCTTCTCTTTTTTTTTTTTCTTTTTCTTCTGTCTATATCGTTGCTTCCTTTGTCTCACTGCTTTGTTATTATGCATACCTCTGGTGAATCCTGTATAGGGTCAGTGACCCTAAATAAAGGCTTTGTTGTTGTTGTTGAAACATAAAGCAATAAATATAAGCAACTCATCCTAGGTAATTTTTATTTTAATAATAATTGTCGAAGGATTTTAAGTTGATATAAAATTACTATATACATCAAATAATAGAACTAAAAACACAGATAATATAATATGACATGATAAAAGTATGAATGAAATATACAGGTCACCGCAAGACTTGAAGATGATGTAGAGGTAAGTTCGACTTTCTCATTTCGTTAAATGGCCTCTGAGGTTATTAATGTATAAGGTGAACTTTCGCCCAAAAGGCGAGTGTTTGTTTGAGAGATGGTAAGAATGGATTAGAGCATGCAATAAGAGGGGGAAGGTTGATCAATACTATCGAAGATCATAGAAGAATATATTTGTAGGAATAAGAGGTTTTATCATGAAAGTTTTATTGGGTAGTACTTGTTGGAGTGTCTGGGTCTCCTATTGCCATGTGGGATTAAACCTTCTGTACACTTGTTGTAGCGCCTGTGACTCTGCTCATTATATTTGTACTTCCTCACCAATAAACATACTGCGTAGATAATGCGCAATATAATTCCCTCACGTCTTTAATATAATCAGGTATATTTGTCACATAATGTGACTTTAACAAGTATAAAATAAATATTTCATAGGCGCAAACTTACACGAAGTTGAATAATGTCTTATTCGCGTTCCAGGTTTCTCGTCTTCATCAGGTGTCTCATCTGAAAATCACAGAAGTTATTTCATTAAAATAGTCAATGTCATCAATATTCATTGTTAAATAACACGGTGTATTTTGTTAGAGAAGAGAGCTAGAGCTAATGATAGGAAGATCTCCTCATCTTGCACCTACACTCTCTATGTTTGAAAATTGTGTGGAAAAAAATATAGAGATACTTTTTGATCAATACAAATTTTTCTATATATATAAATAACTTATACTACAATAATAAAAATGGGAGGGAATGTCTCAACAGTGATGAATCCCTACTAGCGAAACCACTGGGAGGGTTCACCACTGATGAGACACCCCATATTTTCATGTTTATCATTTTAATAAATGATGTGTAGATAAAGTTTTCTTTAAGTATAGGTTTTTAAAATTTGTCATTCAATTTTAAAAAATGGGAAGATTCTCAGTTGGTCTATCATATTCGACTTGCAACTTGAGCAAAAAATAGTTTTCCGTGGGACGTATTTTTGAAAATAATTCGTTTATTTGTTTCAATATATTATTTTATAATTTGATTAATATAGTTAGGTCCTAGTTAAGTAGTGTAAAAATAATGGGTGTTTTTTAACTTAACCATCAGATCGCTATAATCTGATGAGCCATGAATTGTAGCACACACACACAATAGGTTTTTCTACAAGTAAATTTCTCTAATAGATTTTAAATTTAAAAAATAAGGCTTATTTTGGATTTTAATAAGAATATTTATTAATTCGATATTTCGATGGACCAATCGTCCATCTTTTACGAGGTTTTTGTTATGAAGCACGCAGCAGGTCGCGTGCTTCAGGTGAGTCACGGATGTCTTGCAAGCTTATTGGGCGATAAACCATCTAATATATACATTTTAAACAAAGTAAATATAATCAAAAGAAAAACAATGTATTATATATAAATAAATATTGATAATTAAGAGATTTCGAATTAATTAAACAAATAAAAATACCATAAAAATTGAAATAACTGTTAAATAAATATATAAATAATAGTAATAAATATCTGATTTAAAAATGAAATAAATTAAATAAACATATAAATAACATAATCATCTAAGATTATTATTTATATGTTTATTTTATTTTATTTCATTTTTAAATCAGATATTTATTACTATTATTTATATATTTATTTCACAGTTATTTCAATTTTTATGGTATTTTTATTTGTTTAATTAATTCGAAATCTCTTAATTATCAATATTTATTTATTAGTATGAAATAAAGTAAGAAGAGGAGCTTCTTTATACACATTTATTCTCGCTAGCTTTCGAACCTACATGGTTCTTCATCTGGCATGGATAGCTTTTACACTAACTGAATAAATGTGTATAAAAAAATAAAAAATAAAGTTAGTGTAAAAGCTATCCATGCCAGATGAAGAACCATGTAGGTTCGAAAGCTAGCGAGAATAAATGTGTATAAAGAAGCACCTCTTCTTACTTTATTTCATACTAATTTGATCAGGATAAGAGTTATTCTATAAAAAATAATATTTATTTATATATATTACATTGTTTTTCTTTTGATTATATTTACTTTGTTTAAAATGTATATATTAGATGGTTTATCGCCCAATAAGCTTGCAAGACATCCGTGACTCACCTGAAGCACGCGACCTGCTGCGTGCTTCATAAAAAAACCCTCGTAAAAGATGGACGATTGGACCATCGAAATATTGGATTAATAAATAATCTTATTACAATCCAAAATAAGCCTTGTTTTTCATATATATATATTATGGATTGCTCTATATTCAGAAAGATTTTAAATTGTTAAACATGTATAGTTAAATTTGTTTCTATTAATATTATTTTGGCCTAAATAAAGTTGTTTTAATACATTGAGTAAAGAATCGAAACACAAAGCGATAACGGCTTATTTTCGTTTTTATGATGATGATAAGCACGAGCACATTTTATATACATATGTATAAATTTATTCATATTTTATAAATATTCAATATTTAAAATATAATTGTATATACATATTTATATATTTTTATCATCTTTAAAAATTTCACGTATTTTATATATTATACATTAAAATATATAGTCAACTTAACATTTAATATTTTAAATTATGCTTCAGAACGTAAACTACGCAGAATATAATAAAGCTATCTATGCAAATAAAAGAAGGAGAAAAAGTTACCCCAACTAGAACAGCTGGGTTGGGGGTCCTCAAGACTCTGGGCTGAAAACCACAGCAAAGTATTGAATAGTTTCTCTAAATAGCACACGTAGTACAGGTCTTGATAACTATGGTATATAGGTGTTTTCCAGTTTTAATCTGTATAAAAGCAACATTTCTACACATGTAAAACAATTCGACCTTTTTTCATTTACAAAAAGCCACAAGGCTATTATTAACTGAGATAACTTCGACCTGTAAGGAATAATAAGTTCAAAGGAATGTTGCAAATAAACCTCTGAATGACAAAAACAGGACCCCATTACTACCTCAGAACATTAAAGTTGGAATTATACAAAAATAAGCAAGTACATCAAAACCTCATTAATTCGACTTACGATAATTCGCCACATGCCCAGAGAGAGAGAGAGAGAAATAATTTTGACCCATGAAAAATTATCCAATTTGTTTCTTAAATATGAAGTTATCTTTTTAAAAAATGTGTAATAGTTTTAAAAACTAGAGAACGAAATGAAATACAGTTTTAAGTCATTTGCAACATGCAGTTTCATGAAATGATGTTAGCAAAAAGGTGCTGCACATGAAAACCCGCCCTTTAGTTAGTGCGCTACCATTGGTGTACACTTGCCTTAGGTACGCTGCATTCTTTTAAACATATTTTACCCGAAAATAAGGACTGTATATACAAACAAGAGTGAAATGCATTGAAGTGCAATACTGATTAAACACCAGAAGAAAAAATGTTGGATTTTAGACCACACGTAGACGCATTATATAGGCTCCTGAGGAAATGTTAATAACCACACGCTGTGGTATTTAACTGGGCTCTGAGAAAAGGCTAATAACTACACGTCTTAGCGTTGGTCGGCCGCAAAAAGGACTAAGAGTCAGAGCAAAATGGAAATGAACAAGATAGAACTGTGGTAAATAGAAAGATGAAATCCCACATGGTGGATGCTGTATGGTTTAGTTAAGAACCACCCCCTCCCCTCATGCCGGATTAAAGCTATAGCGATCAGAGAGCTGCATATACAAGTATAAATATATATATATTATATTTAAAAATAAACATTTATATTAAAAATGGGTGTAAACGACTCATTTAAAAAAGAATTCCATATAATAAAAAAAGAGAGAAAGAGAGAAACAAAACTGTTTAAATATATAACTTAGGGTATTCTAAGGCTGTTTCGTTACCCATGAGTTTCATAGCCCCCTTTTTCATTCTTAATATTGCATTTCACAGTGACTAAAATGTAGCTTTGAAGGAGTAGACATTTTTTGGCTATAGAAATATTAATTCAAACGGTATAGTTAAATAATTGATCTCATTAATGATATTGTTACGGCGCTTCTCAGCCATCACGTTTGCGTAAGGTTTCTATGAAAACGATGTGAATTCATTGTGGATACTGCATAGAACTAGATATATCATTTATTACAAGAACTTCTGAAAACAAAAAGTGCGAACGGCACGAGACGCTCGCAGACGCAACCCTACGAGCTCCCTCGGATAGCTTGTTATACAGAAAGGAGGGTAGTATCCATTTCAATATAAAAAAATAGCAGTCGTTATTTTATATATTATAAATTTAGAGAGAGAAGAAGCGTGCGTCTATAACCTATTATAATATAAATTAAACATTATTATATAATAATAATTTATAGAAACATGATGCACTTTTATGTAGAATATACTTGTAATTAACAAAAAATAAAAATAATAACTTGAATCTTTGCCAGGTAAATTCATCCATAGATTCTGTATGAAAGCGTTGAGTAATTCATTTCCAATATATCGAATGGCAGTTGTTTTCCAGCAACAGAAAAGTTCTGTTAGACATCTAGGAGCTCTTATTATTATTGCTTACTACAAACCGTCTGTGCAATCACAGGTGTGTCCTGTAATATCGAAGTCATAAATAAATAAAACTAACCTTGAGGCATCTCTTTTTTCTTCTTTTGAGGTTTCCTCGCATTCTTTGGCATCCTCGGGGATTATCTCAGGAAGTTCTTTGTCTAAGCAAGGAATGTCATCAGGGCCCGGCGCCTGTTCCTAGATAACTCAAGCATCCGTCAGATATCCATAGATCCGTATTACAATCCAAAGTGAGATTGAAGCTCTATGCAGAGCGCAGTGTGGAATATTGATTTATATTAGAGTTTAAATTGCTATCAATGAACAAAATACGTATGCAATGCTAATTTTTGGGAATGTATTTATATTAAGATATGTATTATCGAATATTATCTATATAGACCTTACTGACATGATAAAAATTGGCTCATCAGTAAGGTCTGTATGAATAATATTTGATATTCCAAAATAATAATTACTAATTTTTTTGATTGAAATAGTTCACTTCGATTAGTTGTTTAACCTGAAGTTTAAAGTCTCTATTTTCGTTTCACATAAAATTAACCATTTTCTCTTTATATTCTATATTTCAGTATTTATTCCCCCCACAAGTACACAAAATATAAAGCATGATATTCACGATGGGTAGCTAACGATTGCCATTTTCTGCAAATACACTACACGTTTACACATGGAGCAGTTCAACTTTGCACTAACCCTGTCCTTGTTTGGTTACCCTATTTACTGATGTCGTTGGACTTATGCAAAAATTGGCGCAATTTCTTTTTAGAAAGACTCAATGAAAATATAAAGATCCGCGGTCCTGATTGTCAAAAATCGACACTTTACGTGGTGTGTTAAAAATTTTGTAATCTTTTATGGTCAATGCCCCCACTTCTTCCAGTGGTCCTGCCTTTGTTGGAAGCACTTCTGGATCGTCTCTTTTGTAATGGGGATCAGCCGGACCGTGGCATTTTCAGATTCGAAACTAGTCAAAAGTCACGTGGAGTTATATCTGAAAATCCGGGAGACTGACGAACTACAGGAATATTGTGTTTGATGAGAAAAGTCTGAAACAGATGCGCATAATGGATAAGTGCGTTATGATGATGAAATCGCCTTGTTTGGTTCCCACAAATCTTGTCGTTTGTACCGTACAACACCACGAAGGTCTTTCTGATAGTATTCCTTTGTGAAAGCTTTGCCTTGTGGTGCGTACTCATGAAACACCACCCCACGGAAGTCGAATAAAACAGTCAGAATCACTTTTAATTTTCTGAGGACCTGTGGTGCTTTTTTTTTTTTTGGGGTCTCTGGGATGTCGATACTTGCAAGGTAACGACTGTATATTGGTTTATGGGTCGTATTCATAAACTCGCAACTCATTTTCTGTGATGACGTTGGGTTTAATGTTTGCATTGTCCAGCACGTCTTGTGCGACATATTCTTCATTGTTAGCAGACACACACATTGTTAGATGATTGTTACTTCATTTCGCGAACACTCTCATCATGCCCAAATCCTAGGTCAAAGGTGAATGTACCAATTCAATGCTAGCCCTATCTCGTGCGAAATTTCTCAGTCTATGATACGATGGTTCTCCAACACCAAAGACTTCCTTGCTTAATGGCATTTTCATTTCGACTTGTTGAGGACCTGCCTTAACGCGTTTCGCAGTCCACTGATGTGCGGCCAACTTTGAAACGGTATTGTTAATGGTTATCAAGTGGTTATCGCCAAGCATTGGGTGAAATTTTATTCAATATCGCTGCTCATGTTGTTTCGTCATTTTAAAACTTAGAGGAATCCGACGCACGCTCCCTACACGCCTTCACTCATAAGCTGCCTGTTAGCGACCGACGTTTTCTGCAAGCAAGAAAATTTTACAACTGCGCATGAATGTACTCTCCATCAAATCTCCACCGAGAGAAACCTTTCACCCTATATTGGATTTCTCCAGAAAGAAGAAGGTTCGATACTTCTTGAACACACCTCGTCTACCACCAGGCCTTCAATCTCAATAATATTTAAAACATTCTATATAAAATGAGATAGAGAACTTTATAAACTTCGAATGAAACAAGAAGCCACTCTTATCTAGAGAGAATAATATATTTATGAGACTCTCTTTCTCTCTTTTTCTTTTCAATATGACGCCATTGTACATTTTAATCATGTAATGAATTCGTCGAATATTAAGGTAAAGATGATCACAACCGTCGTTCTGGTTTTTACACCAGCTATATACGAGTAAGTAGAACAAACACAACCTTCACGCGTAAGCTTTATCTTCTCGGCAGTAAAAAACGATTTAATATATTGATCGGCCTTTGGTCTTATTACATACTAGATATGGGAATGAAATATTTCGTGTTTAATAAAGCGCTAATCTATTAAGTCTAAAACTTGACAGATGATTGTGGATCCGGAAAGGGACAATACGTATAATTTTATATATTTAAAAAGCATAAATAAACTCCACGTAGAAAATAATTAAGAGCACTTACCTGTTTTAAATCCAGTTTCTCATCCATTTCAAGATTTCCTTTGATTTAGCCAGATGCCAATGAGTCGCGACCCCTTAGCTCCGACCAAAGGTAGCTTACACCTCGAAAAGTCGAAGAAAGAATGATCAACGTCTACTTTTTATTTATGAAATTCTGCCAGCTTGCAACATCCGCCCATGCGGCCGTTTAAAAATGAAGTGTATATCCGCTATGAAGAATGTGACTTACAAGGTCTAAGTCAGGCCATTTTCTTACAGCTTGAAATCTCCTCTTTTGTTCCGACGCCATATCCATTCTTGCGATTCTCTGCAGGAATGGACCACATCAATTAGGAGAATGAATATCAATTACTATTTTTCTCTCTCTTCTCATATTTAAAAAATATATTTTAAAATGACTCTTAAAAATGTTCAACGTTACAATATTCATAAAGTCCAAATATTTATAGAAAGAGAAGCTTGTAATATCAAGATAAACTAACCTACCTAATAAGTGTTTTTTAATCGAGTGTGCACATTTCTCTTTAAACTTAATACTCGTATATACTACTCCATTTTTAAGGGCAAATTTCAACAATCACTAAATGGAATACATCGTTTTTACACGTTTTTTTCTGCTGCAGGTAGACATGGCAAAACCTACTCTTACGCAAGAAATGAAAAGCATGCAGTTATTGTCTCCTTGGCTGCAGGACTCACCGATTCAGAAACATGCATTCTTGAAAGTCGCCGATCATTTGTTTTCAAAGTTGGGAGAGAATTGGGAGCTGTGCGTGCAAAAGGTGATGTAACGGAAGTTTCCCAAAGTAAAGGATATTGTTGACATTCTGAGAGTATCAGAACGCCAGACTTTATAAGCCGTGTCCAAGCCGATGAGGACCTTGGGAAATAGATGAGGGCACTCGCCAGAGTGCTGCAGGTTTATGTGGAGGGAGGACAGTTCATGTCCGAAAGAACCAAGATATACCTCTTGACCATAGCCAAGCGCCTTCTGAACAAGCTCAAACATCCAGAGGAGCAAGGAATGATCTGTTTTTTTTTTTCAGACGAAAAGAACTTTGTTCAGGACCAGAAGGTGAACCGCAAAAATGATCGATGATAAGATTCCTGCATACAAAATTTTCAGCATCATTGATGGTTTTTGGTGTTGTTAGTAGTGAAGGTAATGTGATGCTACTACTTATTTTTACTCCGGGTGCCAGAGTCAATGCCATTGCTTACACCGAGGTGTTAGTTACAGTTCTCAAGCCTTGGATCGCTACTGTGGTAAGTGGGAGGCCGTATGTATTTCCACAAGACTCAACACCATCTCATACAACCAGAACAACCTAAGAAGGGATGGCAGAGAGTCTTCACGACCAGGTTACACCTAACGTTTGGCCCACTACTCATCAGATGTCAATCCGCTGGACTATTACGTGTGGGGCGTATTTGAGAGGGACTCTAAATAATCATTCTTACAACACTGCTATATCTCTCAGAGCTGCTATAGTGGATGCAATGGCAAACATTCCCAAGACCCATCTCATTACTGCCTGCAGTCGGTTTTGACAGCGTTATCGCCGCTGATAGCGGGTTCATTGAACGATGTCATCCTTTGGGTATTTGTTCATCTATATGAAACTTTAATATACACTGGTGTCCAAAAATAAGAAACTTTACCAATATTGAAATTTCTCAAAAGCTAATTTATTAACAAATATAAAATTTAGTATACAAATAGTTTAAACTATGGAGAATTTGACTAGCTATATTAAAATAAAAAAAAATATATTTGAAATTATGAAATATGCAAATTATTACCACATACCAAAGCTAAGGTTCCAGATCTTAAAGAAATAAGATATCAATAGGGAGTATGATCACACTCTAACAGCTATCAAGGTCTCACAGCGAGCCCTCATACTGTTTACCAGGCTTTGGAGGAGGTCCAGGGATAGTAAACCCCACTTCTCCAATAGAGCAGTTCTTAGCTCAACGAGGGTTCTGGGAGAGGGTGACGAGCTCCAATACGCCTCCCTAGAGCATCCGACACATGCTCTATTGGATTCAGGTCCGGAGATCTGGCTGGCCAATCCATCCTTCGAAATTCTCACTCTGGAGATATCCATTGACTAGTCTAGCCATGCGGACGAGCATTATCGTCCATAAAAATTAAATTGTGACCAATTTGATCTCTATAAGGTCTTAGATAGGGCTCAAGGATCTCGTCCCTGTACCTTTGGGCAGTTAAGGTGCCCCAGAAAAAATGTGGAGGGGTGCGTCTGCTAGAACTGATGCCAGCCCAGACTAAGAGACCCCCCCTAAAACTGTCTATTTCCCTGATGTTACTGGGATGATAGCGGGTTCCAGGCTCCCTCCAGATGAAGACTCGTCGAGAATCTGTGTTTAAACTAATTTTGACTCGTCACTGAAGAGAACATTGGCCCACTGATCATGATCATCTAGGCGTGATGTTCCAAGCACCAATTCAAGTGGGCTCTCCTGTGAGCAGAGGTTAAAGGGATACAGACCATTGGTCGTCTTGCATAAAGAGCACCTTCGTGAAGCCTTCGGTAAACAGTTTGTCTTGAAATTCTCGTTCCAGTAGCACTTGAGAGTTCATTAGAGAGTTGAATAGCTGTCATCTCCCTATGGCGCTTGGCAGTTACGACCAGATAACGGTCTTCAGAGGTAGCTGTTTTTTCTTTTTCTACCAGAACCTTCTTTTCTTTTGATGGTTCCAGTCTCAATGAACTGTTTCCATATTTTGCTGACCACAGATTTATTCACATTTAGCCATTTTGCTACTTCAACTTGTGATTGCCCTGTCTCCATTCTTCCAACAGCTCCCATTTTAAATCATCTGCTAAAACTTTTCGTAAACTCATAATTAACTAAGGATTAAATAAAATTATAATTACAATGCACTAGCGCGCCATCTGTTATCAAATTACAAAACTATTTTAGAGGCGCAATTATTCTTTTTAAAATAAAACAATTTCTACTGTCCTTACTGCAATGGAAAAATTAAAGGGAGGGCCTGGCTCATCAGTGGTGAACCCTCCCAGCGGTTTCGCCAGTTTAATCTACCATACCGCTGTTATATTGCATTTTTTGGAACTTTCTTTTATAGTGATACTGATGCTTGACTCTTAGAATGGGTATTTTAGATTAACTATGGACATAAGCTTTTAGGACAGCAGAATTACATATAATTATAAATATAATATGCTTCGAGCAATCGCTCTTCCGCAAATATCAAATT
Organism: Cordylochernes scorpioides; assembly: GCA_030710605.1. Taxonomy (NCBI): domain Eukaryota; kingdom Metazoa; phylum Arthropoda; class Arachnida; order Pseudoscorpiones; family Chernetidae; genus Cordylochernes; species Cordylochernes scorpioides. The sequence continues at coordinate 177,574,963 of CP092886.1, read as the reverse complement.
GTGTCTTTTATTTGAACAATTACATTACAATGCACTAGCGCGCCATCTGTTATCAAATTACAAAGCTATTTTAGAGGCGTAATATTCTTTTTAAAATAAAACAATTTCTACTGTTCTTACTGCAATGGAAAAATTAAAGGGAGGGCCTGGCTCATCAGGCCAATTATAATTGGACAATTCTTAGATGGGGTAAACGACACGCCAAATAGCACACTTATAAAGACAAGCAAAAATTTGCATATTTTCAATTTTACCGAATCGAATGGTTGCGATAAATAAATTCTACGACTTAAAATACCTAATTAGCTTTTAGCGTTGTATATTTTAAAACATATCATTAAAAAACTAAAGTTTCTTATTTTTTGGACACCAGTGTATAACAAATACTCTCTTTTTCCTTTGTCTAGTCGTTTTTTTCCCATGGGCATCATTTTGTTCTCATATAACTGACGCACCCTGTAGGTCCATCCATCTGTGTGAAAATTGCCCAAATTATAATAATTAACAATCCTAATTAATTTGTTTTAAAACGGTTTTTGACAAAATGAAAACGTGTTTTGTTCTATGTAAAAGATGCTACACCATACTGGTCTCACCTTTCTAAGACCGTGCATTTTGCATGATAGCATAAAACTTTCTTCTTTGACATTCTTCAAAAGTAATAATCCTTACAAAGAAACATCATAGCTTGAATGACATTTCCTGTTGAACGATAAACATAATTATAGTGAGCTTATAAGAATATTATTTTTAATTCAACACTTTCAGCAGAGTTTATCTTATATACTTGAATATTTACATTTATTTTTCATTCATCTTATTTAATCCTATTTATTCATTTTTATTCTCTCTCTCTTCACGCACACACTTTTTTTTTTAAATTATCATATATGAATGATATGATAGTTTCAATCTCAATCTCTTCCATATAAAAACCTCTCTCTATATAAGTAACTAATAAATATAAAATTAAAAATAAGTATAAAAGGAAAAACCGAAAAATGCAATATAACAGCGGTATGATAGATTAAACTGGCAAAACCGCTGGGAGAGTTCACCACTGATGAGCCAGGCCCTCCCATTGATTTTTAATCGCAGTAAGGGCAGTAAGGAAAAAATGTTTAATTTTTAAAAAGAATCATACGCGCGCGCGTCTATAATAGTTTAGAATTATCATAAGTAACTAATGAGAATTTGTATAAAAGTGTACAATAGGTTTTATATATGTATCCAATATAAGGTCTAACCATTAATAAAATCAAAATTACAAACAGAAATCGGTCTTCTTCTGCTGTTTCCTTTCTCTTGAGAAAGTCTTGGTCTTCAGTGATTTCGTGCTTCTATCTCTTCAGCTCTTTAATTTATAATTTCCAAACCACAGTTCATTAGTCCAAGTTATTTTCCTACTATTTTCTTTCATTCGTTTGAATTTTATTATGAAATTTTAAGCTTATTCGTTCCTCTCTCATGCTTCTTTAGATTCCTTCATTCATTATCATGTTTATCCATTTTTATATTTTCGTCTTCGACGGATTCACGCTTCAGAGGTTTCCCATCTTATTTGCTCTACCTTTCCCATTGACAATATCTCCGACCCATACTACTCTACACTCCAAATCAAAATCTCCACCAGGCTCCTTAAATCATCATTCTTCAGCAGCTCCTTCTATTATAAGCCCTCCATTCCAATTATATTTCCAGTTTTTATTTCTTCTGGGCATTTAATTCTGGTCATCGTCCGACATAGAAAAAGGTCCTATAAATAAAAACTTATAAAGATGTAGCTTGAAAGTAATGAAAGTACAATACTAAGTAAGAGAATACACTATACTACTTTGTGTAGCATTATTAATTATTATTAAACTGCGCTTATTATATATTTTATATATGTAAGATAGAATCACGGAAGTAGAGGGAAAGATCGTAGTTTTCATGCACCAAAAGAGACACATCCCCGTTGAATATGCATTAAAACAATGCATTATATTTTTCACCCTAGTAAATTTTTAAAGGAAGAGGTGCCTCTTTTGGTAAGCGAATCCAATTCTCCTACAACTTTATGTTGTATTCTAGCCCGAATATAGGCTCTGCTACTTTACGATCTTTAGCATATTTTTGGTAAATTCGTCCGATTTCATAACTCCTCTCATAGGATGCTATGACATTCATCACACTACCGTCTGTCAGAACCACCTCTCCTCCCCATAACCGTTATTTCCATCTCTAATTCCTCTTTAGAATCCTTCATCATTGTTTACCCCGAAATGATTAGACAGTTAAACAGTATTTGTGAGCGTATACATATTCCTGCCTTATATCTCTTCCTATCTCAGCTTCTTCACTATCAACTCTTGCTACGGTTGGTTGCCAAATATAAAGTTTGTTTATTAATCCTATATCTCTATTCTAACTATTCCTATCTTATTCATTATTCAGAGGAGTCTGTTCCAGCCTACAATATCAAGAAACCTTAAAAAAAAAGTCAATAAACATATCCGCATCTATCTTTTATTATTTTTTAGCTTCTGGGATTCATATTTCAATTTTTATCACACGCTTTAAATTATTTTTGATATATTATCAGAAAGTGTGTGTGTATACGTATATAAAATAAAACTCAAAATATCCCTATTATTGTAAACATTATTGAAAATAGAAAGTTAAAAGAAAGTTTGACGATCTCATAAATAGACATAACAACTTAGCCCCATATCACAGAACTGGGACATTGAAAAGCCCGACCTCTGACATCGGCCAAACTGTGACCCCATAGGGGATACCCCAGCTATAAGAAAATCCCGGAGCTTGTAAAAGACAGTTGGGTTTAGGTATCAAACGAGATGTCGTCGTATTGGACAATCTAACTGTTGGCAAGCCAGCACGGCTTTTTCTAGGTCATGGCCTCCTTGTGTGTGTCACTTCAAACCTCTGGAGTGTTTATTCCCTTTCTCTCCATTTTTCTTATATCTCTTACTACATATATTTATGCTTTGAAAATAGAGCAATCCATAAATAAATCTTTAATAAAAAGGCATATATTGGATCAAAAAAATCATTTATTTTACCAATATATCAGTTGGCTGAACGCCAACCTTTATCAAGGTGTTATAACATAGACACATAGACACACATTAAATATGTTATAACACCTTGATAAAGGTTGGCGTTCAGCCAACTGAAATATTGGTAAAATAAATGATTTTTTGATCCATTATATGCCTTTTTAAATAAATATATTTATGTATAAAATATAAAAGATGGTTAAAGGTTCCTTCTTTGTTAGTTTTTTCATTTATAAATTGCTTTAAGTATCTGTATTTTCATTTTTGAAAACAGTATATTTCACTTAAAAATAGTAATAGAAAATATAAATAACTACAAATATTATCGTGAAGATAGAGGCTGCCTGGCCGGCATTCATATTTCTTGAAAAAAGAGATACTTCGGCCAGTATAAATCTATACTGGCCGAAGTATCTCTTTTTTCAAGAAATACAAATATTATAATAAATAGAAATTTTTTGACCTCCTAACACCCCTAAGTGGCCTTCCTTAGTAAATGTGTGTGTGCAGGGTATATAAGAAAACAATCCAATAGAATATTAGAGAGGTCTAGAAATTAATTTGGCGTAACTGCTGAAAGGGTTCACCACTGATGAACCAAGACCTTCTCATTTAACAATTTTTATCATTGCAATAAGGGGTCCGTAGCGATAATATTTGATAATACGAGTATATCATGAGAAATACCCACATTCCCATTATAATAATTACAAAAATTTCATAAATTAAAATATTAATTAATAAATTTAAAAATTGTTTAAAATTTTAAAAATGCCTATTTTTATATATTTCTTAAGAATTTTAATTTATTTTCATAAATTTTATATTTTTGCCTATACATTTTATTGCCATTTTTTAAATCTCTCACACTACACCTAGTACAAAACATGCTGTGATGATAAATAGCTAGTTATAATGAATAAAGCCAAAATACCAGTTTTCGTCTCTTCGTCACCATCATTACGTTCTGTACAGAAGTGATAAACAACGTGCAACGTTTTAATGCATTTTAAAGGGAGATGTGACTGATTTAGTACAAGATAATCATTATCAGGTAACACTATGCTTTAATTAAAAAGGCATATATTGGATCAAAATATCATTTATTTTACCAATATTTCAGTTGGCGTTCAACCCCTTTATTTGTGGATTGCTCTATTTTCAAAACTTTAAGCTATATACATATCAATAGAAAAAAAAGAGAATAATTTCCCTCTAAATATAAAAATATATATAATTATAGAGATTAGAGTTCATCTCGTTTTCCTACCTCTAACTCCATATATTTGTTAGCGCAGATTAATTGACAAACGCCTGATGCCAACTCCTTGTAATACCAAAATACGGGTTCTTGGTGCTAAGAATATTTCAAGTTTTGGAAAATATTTAGATTTGTTTTCTTAAAATCACATAAGATAGTTTATTAAAATTACCCGTGTGTGTGTCACAATAGAAATATAAACCTTTATGATAAAATAAAGTTACAAACTGTATATTTGCATATCTCTAGCTCATTTTAGCTGTCTTTAATATTATTTAAACCTTTAGGAATACCATTTAGGTAAACATTACCCAACGTTTCTAAAAGCTTATCAACCAAACTTACCTCCATTTGTATTCCTCTTAAAAAAACACTATAACATTCTTTAGCATATTTTTCCTTCTCGAGTGTATAGTTTGAAAGTTTTTCTGTGAACATAAGCTATTTTCAGTTATTGATCAAATTGATTTATTTATTTCCCTCATTGACCTATTCAATTGTAAACATTAATTTGGTTCACATTTCTAGGGAAATGTATTATATATAATATTCCCTGTGTTTATGTGTGATATATACAAAGAGTATCAAGCGCTGGAAATAGTAGAGTGCATATTGGCTCACATAGTGATTATTGTGAAAAAAATTCCATGTTCACAATTCAAATAAAATGACCAAGGCACAAAGAAATACAAACGAATTTACGACAATCGAGGTAGTTTTATTTGAGTCACAAACGATGGGGATGGGGAACACGAATGTATGGAGATGATGTCGAGGTGATGGTCAGTCGTCGTCCTCATCATCCAGCACCACCTCGGCGAGCACTTTCCCCACCCCGGCCCTGACACGGCGGCATCGGGCCTGGTGGACCTCCGAGCATTCGATGGAGCAGACGTAGGTGTCCAGATGGAGCGAGGGATCGGCGGGTCCTGGCAGCTGGGCGTGGAATGTGGCCCCCGCAGGCTACACAGCGCACCAGTGGGGAATCCATACTCTTTTCCTTGTCACAAACGCGGCACTTAGGTCTCTTATGATCTAGAAACAACAAAAATACACATTAGATTTATACTTGACTAAGAGTCAAATATTGAAATGTATAATAACAAGGATCAACAATAGATGAAAGCTTTTAAATCAGCTTTTACGGCGCCGTGTACTTGTTCAGAAAGCAAAACACACACACACACACACACTGAGGTAAAATTCCTGATATTCCTCAATCAAATTTTGAAGAGATAAATTTTTAAAAGAACATGTAAATTCTTTGTCATATATATATAGGAATTTTACCTCAGTCTGTTTTGCTTTCTGAACAAGTACACGACGTCCTAAAAGCCGATTTTTGACTATGTTTTCGTTTATTATATCTCTCTCTAATTGTAAAATAAAGAAAACTATATTATATAACAAAAATATATAAGGAAGAGAAAACGTAGACTGAAGTAGATTAAATGAATAAATTTAAGTCCTTACAATTATACTTTCACTTCATCAGCAGACACAGTATCAAAATTGTATGTCTTGGAGAGGAGAAAATGCATTGTTTTAATGTTTTTTTTTCTAAAGAGAGAGGTACCTCTTTTGGGACATATGAATCCATCCTCCTACAACTTCATGTTACACATATATATATATAGAAAGACAACATTATTTATATATAGATATCATTAAATTTTTAATAACACCATATTCTAAATATGAATTATTTGCTACATTTTTCTTCATTTTTTACTTCCAGTTTGTTTAATGATAAAAAGAAAACGAAGCCATTAGAAGTGGTCAATATTATTTCAAGTCCAGTTTAGCCTAGTAAACACAACTGAAAGAACAAACGCCTCGCTCTGGAGAATCCCAACATGCACTGCAGCTTTATACCCGAGCGGGAGGAAGCAAGGTCGTGCGTTTCTATGGAAACCGGATCAATAAATATCTCTGGGACTATACGCCATCTTCTAAGAATAATCAATCAACGAGTTTTAAAATATTTCCCAAATCTGCGTTTTCTGCCTTTCTTTAAAATCAACACTTATCTTTTACCATTAACTAAAAGGCTTTAATCAAATCACCTGTTTTTCCAACTATTAAGACACCTGATCCATTGTATAACGGCGAATTAGCCTAAAAGACAATGCTATATTAAAATATCGGCACATAGCACCCATGTAAGTGTTAGGATGTAAACGCCAACCGTAAAAGAACTGTAATTTTATCTCGGAGGAGGAGCCATGCCAATTAACTGCCCGCCTCCAGACAACGTTTTTTATTGTTTCTCTCGGGTCATAGGGAGGGAGATATGACGTAAGAGTGGGGAGAGATCCAACAACGGCAGCTTCAATCCCTCACTTTTGATGATGCGTTAACTCGCAGTACGCATCTTTCGCACACTTTCTCATTCTATGTTCCTCATGTAAAAACGAAGGATTGAAGAGAGCATGAATCAACAGCCAGCCGTGAAGTTGGAAAAGGCGTTGGGTCCAATCGTCTGAGTTCTTACTAATCGCCCACCTGTTGATAGGGCCCATCCCTGGGGGATTGAGGGCCGGACCTCAGGTGGCTTTTTATGAGTCCTTCTATCCGACCTGGGGTTATTTTACTGCACGATTTATGCGAACAAGAGTAAACAAAAACAACATTATGGCCTCACTCTGTGGTTATATTACCCTCCACTTCCTTCCCATATATACTTTCATGGGCTACTCTGTCCTCACCCTATTTCCTAATAGTTCCTTTAAGATAAATTTTGTAAGATTATGCCCATACTTCCTTAACTTTCCCAAATCTTACAATGTTCCCACTATTCTGTTGTTATCACAATGTTAGCTCTCTAACTCTTCACGTAAATTAAAGATATAGACACATGACCTCATTTCTTACTTGAAATAGCTCAAACCTTGCAACACATTTTAAATTATATATATATAAGACGCTATTTTATTTCAATAATATTAACACAAAATAAAAAGTCACTTTAAAAAAATGAAATAATTGTGGAGAAGATTAATAAAATATAAATATATTAATTTTAAAACTATTTTAATTAATTTATAAACTGAAAATTATGTAGAATAAAATATATTTATATGTGTGTGTATAAATAAGGTCTTTTTTTCGCAGTTATTTTGTTTCACTGAAGTGAACTTTTTATATCTGTGTATAAATATTGAATTAAAATTTTGAAAATTACATATAAGATTTAATCCATATGAAATTTTACTTTTAATATATGTATAAATTTACAATTATTCGATACATTTCAGTGTATACTTTCCATAGAATTTGGCTTTGAGAGTGACAATATTAAAAAAAAAAAATACTAAAATAAAAAAGAAAACCTGTCTATATTCAATAATAAAGCTTGTGAAAAAATAATTTTCTTTCATTATAATCAAAAGTAGATTGTCATATAATAACTAATCAAGTCCGCCATTTTGAAATTCAAAAACCAAAAGTTTCACCGGTTTCCAACATGGCGACATGTGTCACCTGTCAGCTATATTTAGCAATGGAAGTTTTTCTACATAAAATATGAAATAATTATAAAAATGAAAGCAATTATCTCACCTCATTGAAATTGTCTATATTAACACATTATATTTATAACATTTTATTTACTTTTAAAACTTTTGACACATATATATAAACAATTTTTTGTTTCTTTTTTTAACATATACACGTATATATCTTGTATATCTTATATAAATAATATAAGAGCCTATATAGAAAAATCACTCGCTTTATTCACACTAGTATTTTCAAGTATTCTTTTCTGCTTTTTTACTATTTAAAAACAATATTATCAAAAGTACACGTTATATAATATATATGGTATGAAAACATTATTAAAATTGATGTTAATGTATAATAAAACCTTCAAAAAAAAAGCTCGAAATCTATTACAGTTTACTTTTGGTAATTACGTAATAGCCTAGAAGACAAGTTAACCGGTATCAAATTACCACCGCTATTAGTCCACAATGATAGTATGACGTAGCCATAAAGTATAAAAGCGCGCTGGCGCCACAGAATATAAATTAGTCTCCGACTTACCGGCCATATCGGAGTGCGGCGAACTTCGAACTCAGCTGTCAAAATGTCGGTGACGCTAGGGGCGCTGTGATCGGCGGCCTCAAGACAGTGTTGTCCCGATAAAATAATTAATTGGTCATTTCGCTCGCTAGTAATTCACTGCGTTCTTGGAAAATTAGAACAAAAATTTATTTTAAATATTTATATTGAAGAAAAAATCTTTTTCATTTTAAAAAGAATAAAAAAAAAAACTTTTTTTTTTTTAAAGTCATATTCAGTGAATATCAAATAAATTCCAAAAATAATTTATGTGAAAAATATATTACTCAAATGAATTTTTGTGTTCAAAATGATTTTAAAATTTGGAATTATTTGAATATAGACTAACGTACATCAGATTCTATTTATTCTTGCCAAAATTTGCGTTTACATTTTTTTTCACTAAAAAATGAAATTAAAAAATATATATATTTTTTAAACAGTTAATATATCAAAAATAAAGAAGGCATTTCCTGACCACGAGCACATGTGCTTTTAAATATATGTTTATATTAATTGATTAATGTTTAATATATCGTCTTACTGATTTCCAATAAATATTGTTGAGTGTGACAAATAAAAAATTCCATGCATATGCTGCCAATAATGAATGGAAAAATGTTTTGATAAAAATAATGATGATGTTTGTTATTGTGTGTGTTTATTCAAGTAAAACTTTACAGATATTCAAATGTGTAGTCTAAAGGCGTTTTATTTTAAATAATGTATATAAATACTATTTTATTTTTAAATCATTAATATAATTTCGATATATATATATTATATAATCTAAAATACAAATATTTTATTTGTTAAAAACATATATTTTATTTCCATTCATTGATTGTTCTACATTTTTTAACCATAGTTTTACAATATAGCACTTTGAATATTGTTGTAAATATGTATAGTTTACCTACCTATTATTTTTTTAATTCACTAATATAGGATTCATTTTTAAAATTTTATATTATAAAATAAATTAAGCTTCCAGGGTTAAGTTTCTTGTACAACTTTTTATTTTTCAAGCTTTCGGACTTGTCAGTCCTTCAACAGGATTATCACTTAAAAATTTAATAATAAATACATTTTTATATACACGTTATTATATACATATTTTAAATACTTATTTTATATTGAGAGAAAAATATATTACATTATTTCTGTTTGAAAACAAAATTTTGAAATTATATAATATAATATATGAAATTCTATATAATTGTGATAAATATTTAATGTACAATTATTCTTCAAGTAATTGAAAATAAAAACTACTTGATAAGTAAATAACTACTTTCCTATTTTCACGACTGCACCTTCAATTCCTATCTTTTCAATAACAAAACATTATATTCATAACATACATATATAAATATTTCGCGTTTTATAAGTTTTCTCATAAATATGATAAGATCTGTTAGAAAATACTACAAAAAAGCTTTAAAAATGAAGTGTCATTTTATTATGTTGCTGGGATAAATTTGTTACTAAATTGGCGCGTTCAATAAAGCGACTTTTATAAAGAATGAAAATAATACTATAGTAGACGATTGTAATAAAAAATCCTTGTAAATTACTTAGAATATAAATGAAAATAATTGAAAGTTGTTCTTCAAAACTTTATATATGGCAGTAAATTATTTTTTTGTCCTTTAACCTTTTCGAATATGCTTTTGAAGTTTAAACCATTTCTATCTCATTAAAACACAAAATACCTCTAAGAAACTCTCTCTCTCTCATAAATATATTTTTTAGAAATATATTCTAAATCAAAAATAATTTAATGTTTGCGCATCTATATAATAAATGGAAATTTCATGAGTGTTTGTTCGCTAAAAACTTTCGTTACAATGCATCAATTTCGACCAAATTTTCAACATTTATGTAAAACGAGATGGAGCAGGTTTTGCTTAACATCAAAATATTTTTCCTAACTTTAACATGCGTAACTCGCTGTTATCGATTAAATACAAAAAAAATCAACAGGGTTAATTTTATTTATATATAAATACAAAAAAAAAAAGTCAGCAATTCATTCAACTCAATCTAAAAAAATATTCAAAACAAGCAATTTTAAGATAACACCATATGTAAAACAGTCGGCCAAGAAAACAACAACGATATTACATCTTTCTCACATATTCACACACAATCTTGTGATTAATAATTAAAACTAATCTTTAACATTGTTTATTTTACTTCATAATATATAATATTCGTTAGGCAAACTTTCACTCGGATAAAACCCGGGCGAAGCCGGGTACACATCCGCTAGTAATATATATTTTTGAATATATAATTATTTTGTTAGTAAAAATTGTATAAAATAGTGGTGGTATATTTTTGTAGCTTCCTATATTGAAGTTGAGTTTACATAATTACACCATATACAGAGACCCTCTTTTTTGAAAATAAAATCGTATTTTGGATTTAAAAGTTGGTTTTATGGGTGTTTGTGGTGGTGCTTATTTCCTTAGACCATGTCTTGGAGCCCACTTTTCTCTAGCTTTGCTATGGTAGTTGAGAAGAGGAGTAAATGGGTGCATTTGCTGTTGATGAGAAATCTGAGACACACGTCTTTGCCTCATTGTCTGTTAACATTCAGTTGGGCTTAGTAGAACAGCCTTTATACCTAGGATGGCCCTACCAGGAGTACAAGACTCCAGACATACTTCGCCTGTCCTGCCCAGGGTCACCTCCCCGCTACGCTGAGGCAGTTAACGGGATTTAGGAAGGGTTGGTTTTGATTTCCAATATATTGATGGGTTACGCACCCTTCTTTATATAAGTTTGGATGTTTTGAAATACTATAAATTTACGTGCTGACAGTGATCAATAATAGCTTCACTAGCTTTTTGGGAGAAGAAAATATAATAAAAGGAGTTTTAAATTTAAAATATTTTTTCTTTCAAAATATTAATATGTAATTAATTGATCCATATTCATATTGAAAAAATCCCGTTTTTATATCTCTAATTCTTGTATATAAATCCCAAGTGTGTATCTACATTAGTTGTAACCATTTAAAGGCACTAAATTACATATAGCGCTGAGGGCAGATGTCAACACTAATTTGCATATTTCCCACCCATATTATCATAGTTCAGGAAAATCGGATATCATTGGCTTTTCACCACACATGTATTCTATAAAAATCTCTTACATAAGTAGAATCTAGAATTACACAACACATTCTCCCCTGAAGGTGGCAGAGGATAACCGAAACGTTTGGACAAAAAAGAAGTTGAAAATCGGTTGATGTAACATTATATTCTTTCCTCAATTAGCTTCCAATCTGAAAATTATATTTTATAACCAAAAATGAGATTATTATTATTCTATTTTAATTTCTTTCACGATAATATTCCGAACTATTTTCGGGAAATTTCCACAACTCTCAATTTATTACACAACACGGAAATTTTAGAAGCTTTTTAAAATACATCAAAGCAGTGCAAGATTCAAGATGCTTCTGTGGATGTGGGAAACAAACTTCTATTCATCTGCTGCTAAATTGCCTCTTCTTTCAAGAGTATAGAATAAACAATGAACTAAATGTATCAATCCCGTTTGATTTAATTTCAACAAAAGACAAATATATAAATTTAACTCATTTTTCAATTTATTTTGAATTTTATAAAAAACTACTTAAATTCCTTTGGAACGCTTTTATTTAGAAATTAACTCTGTTTTTAGCATAGTTTTAATTGAATAATTCTCTAATATCCTGCATATTTTCATTCTAAAATATTCCTTAAAACTTTCTTCAATCTGTAAATTGATTTCCTCGAATACACTACTTTACAAATGATTTCATTTAACTAAATTTGCATACCAACTCTTTGTACATATTTCAATTGTGTTAATATTTTTTTCTCCTTTCCTTTAACTTTCATACTAATTCTTGTACATATTTCAAATATCTTTCTTTCTTTTATTTCTATGTTGAGTTTACCTTTAAAATGCAAATGTCCCTAAGGGGACATAGCGCTCTAAATCGAAATAATAATTAAAAAAAAAACAAGAGATTATAAAATGTTACTGAGCCTTATATTTCGGACATTGTACTTATAAATTAATCGTCTATTCATATTTCATTTAATTTTTCAATCATCGCCTTAGTTCTGGACTATTTAAAAATTTCAGCTTTTGCTGCAGTTTCAGCATCTTCACGGCGCCATGTCATCATCTGATTCAATTGTGGCGGCTGCCATTTTCCATTGATTACAGATATTAATAAAGAATATCAGATTAGAAACTAAATTCAAAATGGCACCCATGGTCACAACTTAGGTAAGTTGTATCTTTTATCATGCATATCTGGGTTTAGTTAATAACTCTGAATATATTGGATACACAGGGACCTTTATTGAAGACACACGAGATGACCAAGTGTGAACAAAATTCACTCTCTCTCTGTCTTCTTTAAAAAAAAGACGATCAGCCGACATCAAATATTTTAAACTTCTTCAAGTTTTGTCCATTAGTAGGTAATATCTGCCGTCAATGGATATTTATTTTGTACAAAATAATTTTGCTGGCATACACGCCCAGATGAAGTAAATAAAGAGGCGAGCGATAGTTCAAACAATTTTTAAAACTCACATATTTTTATCCTATCATATATGTTTATAAAAGTAACGTATATATGTATATATAATATGTTTGTCGGCTATGCATGTCCTCAATACGTAACTAATCTGGCTGAAATTTAAACAGTATATAGAGTTAATTATGAAAAAACGTATAGTCAAATATTCAGGTCTCTTTCTCGAATATCCTTGCAGTTATTTACATATTTGCCGATTTTACTCTCAACCAGCGCCACGGCTGCAGTGACCGAAGTCGGAGATAGGTTTCGGTTTTGGTAGAAAGTCTGTTGCACCTTCAAGACAAGATAATTTAGTAATACATTTTCAAATATCGTTGTAAACATAACATTTTTATATTTTAAGACAACATCTTGAAGTTTACTAAAATTATTTTATGGTACATGGTTTAAAAGTTAACTATCGATTATTTAGAAGATTTTATATTTATGCTATTTTCTAATTTTGTTGTCAAATTCTAAATTGTATTAGTTTATTTTAAAATGCTTGACATTATAATTTTTTTGGTTGTATTATATACCATAAAGTGATTAATTTCAAGCATTATTCGTAGAGAAAACATTCACTTGGGGAAATCCCGAGTGAAGCCGGGTTATAATTTACAACTTTAAAGAATAGTTTTGAAAAAAAAAATGTTTTCATACATACGCACTTAAGGGAAAATACTTCGGGTAAAACCTGGGTGTCGCCCGGGTCATTCGGCTAGTAAATATATAAGATATGTATCAAAATAATCACCTTTACCTTTAAAAATTCATTAAAACAATGCAATATATCACTCAAGCATAAAATGTAATGTTGGCGATAAAGAATGAACCGCAACACCAGCTTTGTCAAATTCAGAACAAAAGCCAATCTGTCTACCATAGTTTCAGGCTTTGGCTCCCATCAGTACACAGGGGCAGCTTTGCTTACATAACATCCTACGAGAAAAGTTATAAAATCGGTTAATTTGACAAAAAAGGAGTTTAAGCTGGTGAAGTCGCAAGGGCCCATATTAAGGCTAAAATACAACGTAGATCCGCGGGAAGATGGTATTCATGTACTAAAAGTGGTGCCTATCCTTTTAAAAATGCATTAAAACAATGTATTTTGTGTATCACCATTACAAAACGTAATGGTGATGATTAACAATGAGCCACAACACCAGTTTCGGCAAATTCAGACAAGAGCCAACCTCTATATAATAGTTTCGGGTTTTGGCCCTCATATCAGCACTGAGAGAGGTACCACTTTTAGTACATGAATACCATCCTCCCGCAACATTATATTGCCTTCTAGCCTGAAAATCGGCGCCTGCCACTTCACCAGCAAAGACCTTTTTGGTCAATTCGGCAGATTTCATAACTCCTCTAGGAGGATTTTATGATATCGAAGCCGACCCTGTACTGATGAGGGCTAAAGCTTAAAACCATGGTTTTCAGGTTCGCCTTTTAGACTGAATTTGCCAATATATATAGGACTATTTTGAAAAATAAACAATTAATAAATAAATAATTAGAATTAGGCTTATATTGAAATACCTGGCTTTTTTATCCCGATATTTCGAATGACATTTCGCCTATCCTTTATGGGGTTGTTTACTTTTAATTTTTTTTTCGATCGCGTGCGTTTAACCCACGTGATTCGAAGCTTTTTTTTGTTCTTTTAATAATATTCTTTTAATTATAAATATCCACCTAATTATTTCATTTGGAAGTGAACTCTAAATATGTATGGGAAATGTCGCTACTTCTGTGCTCATTGTGGAAAATTGGGCATCTGTGAAAGCAATTATATAAACAGAAAAGTCGGCATTTTTCAAACATATTCACAGTTCAAATCCAAATAGTGTATATTATCACACGCAGTTATATAATCGAAAGTCCCTTCCCAAAAAATTCGTGTCACGCGAGAGCACGTTTAAGCACACGATAAAAAAAAAATCAAAATTAAACAACCCCATAGAAGTTAGGCGATCTGCCTTTCAAAATATCATAATAAAAAACTTTAATATAATATAATTCCTTTATTAATGTATATGACTATGTGCGAAATAGCTTTACTTCCAGTTATATAACACAAAAATTTTAAAATTAAGACTCAGTAGAGGTAGTTACATGGCTCTTTAGAATAATATATTAGGTTCTCTGCGAAAGGATTACAATCCCCATGGGGGAGTGATAATAAAACACATTGCGAGAGGATTACAAAGCACATTGGGGAGTGATTATAAAACACATTGCGAGAGGATTACAAGGCACATTGGGGAGTGATAATAAAACACATTGCGAGAGGATTACAAGGCACATTGGGAAGTGATAATAAAACACATTGCGAGAGGATTACAAGGCACATTGGGGAGTGATTATAAAACACATTGCGAGAGGATTACAAGGCACATTGGGGAGTGATTATAAAACACATTGCGAGAGGATTACAAGGCACATTGAAATAAGTTTAAAAGTCAGATTGGGAGAAGGTTACAAGGCACTTTGCGATAAAATACAAGACACATTAGGATCATTAAGACACGAATGTTTCTTTTACACATAAAACAAACTTCTACTATCCTTACTGCGATTTAAAATATCAGGAAGTCTTGAATCATTAGTTTTATGTGTGAAATAAACATTCGTGCCTCAATGTTTTATTTCCTGTGTATATATGGCGCGTTATTGCGTTATATTAATTTTTGCCTAGCTGGCCTTGTCCTCATTGTTTGCGGAAGAGCATTGCGCGATGAAAATATTTATACGTAATTCTACTGTCCTAAAAGCTTATCTTCATTGTTTTCTTGAATGTCATTTCTGAGATTCCACCCTTATGTAGCATATATAAGCAGAATCGTCCAATACAGTATTAGAGCTCTAAGAAGCGGCCTGCTAGATTAAATTGGCGAAACCGTTGATGAGTCAAGCCCTCTTTTTATTTTTACATCACAGTACGGACAGTAGAAGTTTGTTTTATGTGTAAAAAAAACATTTGTACCGTAATGTTTTCATTTCCTGTGTTGTGTATAGATGGCGCGTTATTGATTTATATTAAAAGTTCATATATACATAAAATTGTTATAAAATCTATTCTTAAATATTTGCAAGAGAAATACATTAACAAACGTCGGGTAAGATAACAAGATAGCCGACAGGCTATACAATGAAAAATAATCTTTTGAAGAACAAGATAATGAGGCAGAAGAAGAGCTCCTCCACATATAAAAGAAAATATTTAAATATTAAACAATTTTTTGAAGCTTTTAACAATAAGCTAGCACCTTCATCTGGACAAAGTGATGAATCTATTGTTACTACAAGTAGAAGGCGTAAATTTATGATTCCAAAAATTTAAAAAAGAACTTTAAATGGTAAATTAAAGGAGTGGATGTTTTTTTGGGGGGCTCAATTTGAGAAAAATCACGATGATGAAACGTTATATAGCAGTGATAAGTCCCAATATTTATTGATGGAGATTTGGTACACCTGCTAGCGAGTTAGTTGAGAGCTATACCCAAACAGAAGGCAACGACTCGAAAGTCCTAAAAGAGATTTGGAGATGAGGATCTTCTGGAAGGATCAACCTTCTAGAGGATATTCTCCAAGTCAGCTTCTTCATTCAAAATGGTGGGAGGGACCAGCACGGTTGAGACTGACCAGAAATGATTGGCTAGAAAACCCCGAATATCCTGATGAAGATGTCATCTGTAAAGAAAGAAAGAAAACTTCTCCACTGATTACAACGATGAGTGTTGCTGTTGAGGTTCAGAATGATCATAATTATAGTGGTTACACTCATAAGAATAAAAGCATGGGATAAAATATTGTAAACAATCTTGGAACCAATGGCATATCTGATAGAAGGTGCGGCCTACTTTCTCAAGAGGAATTGATGTCAGCTAACTTGAGTATTATCGAATAAATTCAGCAAGAAGCCCTTCCAGACCTGAGAAAGTTCACACACCCATCCCTTAATTCGTGATCAAGATGGAATTTTGAGCCACAAAGCACGCAGAATTATGCGAGATCTGATTAGCTTCAAGCGACCATATCTTCTACCAA
Source organism: Cordylochernes scorpioides (assembly GCA_030710605.1). Lineage (NCBI taxonomy): Eukaryota > Metazoa > Arthropoda > Arachnida > Pseudoscorpiones > Chernetidae > Cordylochernes > Cordylochernes scorpioides. Next base: position 177,557,931 of record CP092886.1, on the reverse strand, counting down.
AGGCACACCCTTTGGTTGACAGTTTGATTCAAGAAATTCATAGGAACAATTGTCAAGCTGGTGTATAGGCATTAAGATGTGTAAATTGAAGAAAATATTTGATTTTTACAAGGTCGGCGTACAATCAAAAGAGTTATAAATAAATGCCTGACTTGCAAGAAATCGTTTGCTCGTCCAATGATGACAGAAAGTGCACTCTTATCATCCGATAGAGCCAAGGATGCAGAAGTTTTTGAAGTTGATTTAGTTGATCCCATGACATTTCAAAATGGTAATAAAGTGTGGATTGTTCTTTTCACACGTGCTGTTTTCAGAGCTGTACACACTTAGAACTCATAACCTCTCTGAAAACAATGACATTCATTCAAGCGATAAATTCATTTTTCCGCAAGTATCGTCGCCCGGAGATTGTTTATAGTGACAACGGGACATATTTTGTGGGAGCTGTCATCGATTTTAAAAAGTTAGACTGGAAAATCATTCAGGAAGAACATAATCAGCGGCCAATTATTTTGAAATTTAGCCTTCTTACATTGGGGTGGAATGTGGGAAGGTCTCATTCGTACCATGAAGAAGTTGAGAAGAAGGATTTGAAAAACATCATTGTAAAGGGAAGATTTGGTATTAGTGCTTGGACATGTTGAGGAAATGATGAACAGTCAGCCTTCAACATATTATTACGACGCCGATGTGTCAATGATGGCCAAATAAGCACGCCGGATCGGTAAGGAACTCTGTTCGGCTCCTCTCTATTTACCATCGTGCATTATGCCAAACAAAGTAAGTCACAGAGCATCATCCAACAGTCGCCGTCAACAACAGGGAGGGCGACTTCATTCCTGGTCACAAATGGGCTTCTTCCTTCTTTATTGGTCCGTCGGCCTCTTTCAACTATTCTTTGGGTGAACACATGTAATCGAACTGACCCTGCTTGCGACTAGAGTTTTCCGGAACTTTCTTTCTTCCAAACAGGGCAAACCCCCTCTCCATTTTTCAGGTTAAACTCCCAAATGTCTCGGATTACAAGAAACTTGTCTGTGGTCCTAAAATGTGACGCCAGGATTAGCGTCACACCTTGTTTGTTGCGCCATGTTCTAACTTGGGCCCTCTTTCCACTCTCAATCAGTGACGACGTCTTTCTGTCGTCTTGCTGTATAGCGACCGGCCTATCACAAGGCGGTGGTTCTCCACATGATGGCGACCATAGTTCACTCCCTTCGATGATGTCGTCAGTGGCTTGGTTTTATCCTCACACATCATGTAGCCTCCTTCGTCGTTTCCGTATCAGCGAAAACTTCTATAGTCCGCCATTTCGCTAAATCTAAAAAAAAAAGCCACATATGCGCTCACGACGAGCGTAAAAAATCTAATCAAACATATGTTACAAGAGAGATTAATATAAAATATTTTTTTATTAACATTTTAAATATACTTGGAATATTTCTACACACACTTATAGTCTATATTAATAAAATACAAATTTCATAAGTGTTGTTCACTAAAAACTTTCGTTACAATGCATCAATTTCGACCAAATTTTCAACATTTATGTAAAACGAGATGGAGCAGGTTTTGCTTAACATTAAAATATTTTTCCCTAACATTAACATGCGTAACTTCGCTGTTATCGATTAAATACAAAAAAAAATCAACAGAGTTAATTTTATTTATATATAAATACAAAATTAAATTTCAACAGAGTTAATTTTTTTTACATACTAGCTAATAATCTCAATCTAAAAAATATTCAAAACAAGCAATTTTAAGATAACACCATATGTAAAACAGTCGGCCAAGAAAACAAATAACGTGTAATATATATATAATAAATATAATATATATAATATAACGGTATAAAGAAATAATGAGCCTATCGTTCAAATTTATAATTGTAACGAATAGTATTTTAATAAAAATATTTTTAAAACACACAGTTTGGAACGGGACGTTTCACAAGAGTGACATCCATGGCGCCAATAGTATTTGAATTAAAACGTTTTTAAAATATATACGCACTCGGGTAAAACCCGGGCGTTGCCCGGGCCATTCGTATTATATAAATATATAATAAAAAAATATAATGGAATGAATATTATTATCATTATTATCATAATAGTCTATGTTCCGGAAAATTATTTTCAATAATATTCGTTAGGCAAACTTTCACTCAGATAAAACCCGGGCGAAGCCGGGTACACATCCGCGAGTATATATATAAATCTATTTTTTTAATATATAAATTTATTAAGGGAAATGTGCAATTTATCATTTAAAAATGTCTATTTATTAAGAATTTATTAACATCATGAAACGCGATGTCCCAAACTCAGGGACATTTGCGTCGATACCTCTCTCTACATCACAACAAATCGGCTATATACAATCCTTTTCAATTCATTATTTTACATAATTAACAAAAAAAAATTGTCCGAAGAGAAAAACAAACAACAAAGCAAAACAACAAAGCAAGCATCGCAATCTTTTCCTTCTAAGTTTCCCTCTCCCTTTTCCATTTCAAAAGAAAGTTGTAAATAAATTTGCAAAATTGATCAAAACTTTAACACCTCTCTTTATCGTCTACAAATTCATCAAGCTGTCCAATACGACCAAACATGTTTTCCTTATAAACCCGGAAAATTGGGCAATTCATTAGTAGATGTTTCGAGTCCTGAATTTCACCTCCGCAGAAGCATCCCGATTCCTTCACCGCGCCGATAGTTGACAAAAATTTCCCAAAATTACCATGATCTGTAATGAATTGGATATTATAAAAATTTGGTCGGAAAAATCTTGGGATTCCAGACACGAAAAAGCTTCTGAAAATTTCATTAGTATTATCAAACATTTCTTTCATTTTTGCGTGTAAGAATGATTTGACTATACTTGGAGCATGGGGTTCGTAAGCAATTAGATCTTCAGTGGACAGATGAGCTAGATCATATTTGATTATTCTAGATTCTATATAGTCTGTTAGGAGTGGAATTTTTGCCAGACTATGCACACAGTTTGATGAAGTAGTTTTATATGCTCTGACTGCCCATAAAATGATCTGGTACTGCATGGAATTCAGTTTTTGTTTAGAACGATTGTTTAAATATTTAAACCAAATTTCTGATCCGTATGTAAGTACAGGCCTTATTATTGTTTTATATAAAGTTAACCTTTTTTGAGTATCTAAACCCCACATATTGCCGCTTAGTGAACATAATAGATTTTTCATACGCCCTGCCTTACACAGAATATCATTTACATGCGGAGTAAAGTTAACTTTATTTTTCCATTTGTGATTTGAAAATTTCATTCCCAGAATTTTTACTTGCTTGACCGGCCTAATTATATTGTTATTAACCTTAATAGGTATTTTTTCTCTGTTATGCAGGTATAGCAAATTAGTTTTCTCTGTACTGATCGTTAATTTATTTCTATTACACCATTGGATCACATAATTTAAGATGTATTCACTTGCGGTTTTTAGTCCTTCGATAGTCTTATCCCAGCAAATTATTGTAACGTCGTCTGCATAACATATAATATCTGCATTCATTGATTCAAAATTTATCAACAAATCATTTAGCAAAATATTCCATAGAAGTGGTGATAAAGGTCCACCCTGTGGACATCCTTTAGTTAGTTTCTTATAAAAAGTTTCTGATTCGTATGTAAATTTCACCTCCCTTTCATTATTCAAATAAGATTTTATGATCCGTATTAAATCTGAGGGAACATTATCATTATCCATTCGTTTTATAATCGCAGGCCACCATGCATTGTCGAATGCACCAGCTATATCTATAGCTATCAAGGAAGTCAATTCTTTTTGTTTATGTTTCAATATAGTTTCTATAATTTTTTCCATTCCTGTAATAGTTGATCTAGATTTCATAAAGCCGTTCTGCCTTGAGCTCATTAGATTATTTTCTAAATAATAGTTACTTAATTTATTTTTTATTATATTCTCAAATGTTTTAGAGAGATTAGATGTCAATGATATAGGTTTATAACTTTTATTTACTTCATAATTCGTTTTGCCTGGTTTTGGAATTATTTTTAAGAATGATTTTTTCCATTCATCCGGATAGTATCCCATTTCTATACATTTATTGAATAATTGATGCAGAATTGGGATTATTTTTATTTTAGCTTGTCTGATCATATTGTTACTAATGTAATCAGGGCCCGGTGCTTTTTTAATATTAGTTTTTAAAATTGATTCCTCTATTTCCTTGGATTCAATATAAACACTATTTTTATTTTTATATTTAGGCGTATAATTTCTAATCATCTTCATCTAAACCTCCAATATCATCCTGAAATAGATCGTTCATTAAACTTTTTATTTTATCGATCTTTAAATGATCTGGTAAATTATATATTAGAGGTAATCCTAGATTCCTATTTTTCGATCTCAATGACTTGTAAATCCTATAAGCATTACCAAATGCGTTAGTTGAATGACTTTCTTCTATAAAATTTCTCCAACTCGCTCTTTTTGCCTTTTTAATTTTATTTAAATATTTATTTCTCATTGATTTATAGGTCTTTTCATAGACCACTCCATGTCGATGATACAAATTTCTAATATAGTGGAAATCGTTTTTCATATTCTCCAGCTTCCCATCCCACCAGTATGTATTTGTTTTATGATTTCCGCTACTTGTCTTGACATTTAGTGACAGATAAGCTGCCTCTTTAATTATTTGTGTGAGAGTCTTTACAATGTTGTCAATATCTTTGATGTTTGACGCGTGGTTTATCTTGGTGATAATATTATCTACATCTTGTATTGAAATTTTTTCGGTAAATGTTTTCCAATCAGCATCTTTTTCTATAAATTTCCATGTTGAGTTTTGAACTGTCCTTTGCCTGTTAAAATTATGATAAATGTCAAAGGTTATTGCAACGTGATCTGAAATGTGCGTCAATATAGTCGTCTTCCAGTTATGTACAAAACTTATTGATTTTTTATTTGAAATCGTAAGATCTATAATGCTTGAATTTCGGCAGGTGGGTATCTTAAGATTATGAATAAATAGGCTGTGTTCGTCTATGATGGAGTGGAATTTGAAACCATTGGAGTTTGTCGTCGGATCAAACCAGACTGGGAGTCTAGAATTGAAGTCACCACATAGTATAATAGGTTGTTGATTGTAGGTATCCAGAAGCTCCTTGATAAATTTTCGATGAGTGTCATTAAATCTATGAGGATGGATATAAAAGTTTGCAATAACAGTATTTGATTTTGCTGAATTTATAGAGGTGGTTGTATAAAAGGAGTTTGTGAATTTATTGATTTTATTATATTTTAAACACTTATTCATAAAGATCGTTGCAGTGTATATTTGTTCATCTGTCGTTGAATGCACTATTTGAGATTCTAAATCGAAAATTACATCTCTATTAATTATATAGGGTTCCTGTATTAGGATGATATCTGGTGGGTTGTCTTTTATTGCAGCTTGAAGCTCACTCAATGCCATGAAACTTTTTCTTAAATTTTGTTGTAAACATTTAATTCCTTTACCCAATGACATAATTTAGACTGGGCACACGTTAGAATTTGGCCTATGACTTGTTGAGCTATTTTCATATTTAGGGTTGCACACACTTAATCGACGGAAATTGCATTTGATCCTGTACTAGTTAGTTACTTGATTGTTCAGTTGGGAAATAACTTGTTCTCTCGATTATTCTGTCTATTTGTGTTTTATACATAGGACATTCCTCCGAGTTTGCTCTGTGTGATGAGGGCCTGTTTCTATACTTAGGATGTTGGGAACAGTTGAAACATTTGGGAATTCCTGAGCAATCATGAACTCCCTGAACTCCACATGTCCTGCATATTGGGGTGTTAGAGCATTCTGCCGTTTTGTGGGTGGGGTTAAATTTCAGACATTTCTGGCATTGTTTCACCAGAAACCGATCTACAACAACGCATCGTTCACAGTCAGTGTAGATTTTATTGTTTAATTTCTTAATGGTTTGATATACTCCAGGAGAAACTCGTAAAACTATGTTGTGGGTAGAGGTGTTAGATTTAGTGCAGAATAGCACTTTAATTTCGCTTTTCATATCTTTTAGTTCATCGTTCATCTGACAGATTGTTTCTTCGAAGGAATTTACCTCGGTGATTTTACTAACGTTTTTAACCATTATAGTAGGATCTCTTTTGGTCGGAATGAATGTTTTGCATAGATTTGTAAGTTGGGTTGATTTGCATAATTCCTCTTTTAGAAAATTAGATTCTTTCTCATCCGAAGTTTTTATAATAATTGATTTTCTTGTGTTTATAATTTTATTGACTCGGACCCTCTTATTTTCCTCTCTTAACACTCTGATCCTATTAGCAATAGCGTGGTGTACATCTGTAATGTTTCCTTCATTGAAAGGCTGCGCTATAATTACAAATTCTTTATCACTACTTTGTTTGTTATGCATAGTTTCTCTCGCTGTTTGGGATTTCAAAACCTCTGAGAAGGAGGGTCTCAAGGTCTTGAGTTCTCCCTTGAATTTGTCCAATCTCTGATCAAGGACATCAGACACTTGAACAGAAAGTCGATCCACTAGGTCCCGATTATTGATATCTCCCAAGGCCGTAATGCCCTCCTTGGTCTGCCTTACCATTGTAGATAAAAATGAAAGATCATTTTTTGTTAGGTTTTTCTGTTTTTTTTTTTGTTTGACTTTATTGTCAAAATATTCATAGATTTCATCTAATTTAGCAGTTAATGTACCTATCAGTAAATCCATTTGCAATTTTTACTAATTTCAGTATACGTCTAGTCAAACCTTATCCTATGAACTTTTCAGGAAAAACAAAAGAATTTTAACGTTATATAAAGGAAAAAACAAAATATTTACCGGAGCGATGCGACAATCCATCCGTTGCAGCGCCGATCAATTTGCAAGAATGTACAAGAATTTGTCTTGTATGTCTATTATTGTTTTTACAATTATATAATTCTGACTCGCACACAGGACAAGCATTAAAAAGCGTGAATAATTCATGATTCACTCTTGTAATGGTTTAAAATACATATAATCGCATTTGTAAGGATTTGAGGTTCACGCAATTGTAAATGCATAGAAAGTTGATAAATAATATTATCACTGAATAATTATTTTAAATATTCTGTGGTATATCATCATTAATATTTGCAAGGTCATCACCCCTTACCATTCTTGTATATTATTACTTGTAAATAAATTCTTAGCAATAGTTTGCATTTTATAAATAAATTATTTTTACTTAAACTTTTGTTATACTCGTTATCACTACCGTGACAACTGGTGGAGAAGCTGGAATATTCCCTCGCCGCCCAAGCCGTTAGAAGAAGCCGAAGACTACAAGGACTAGAACCTCAAGAAAACATCGCTATGATCAAGCAAGAGACACAGAAAAAAATGGGTGAGTACCATTTTCAACCTTTTAGAAACCCTTCTATTTTTACTGGAGAACGCAACCAGAATCCAGAAAAATGGCTGAAAGAATTCCATCGCGTCGCTCGCTACAACTGCTGGGATGATTCGATGTGCCTCGCAAATGTTTATTTTTTCCTCCAAGGAACAGCGCACAGATGGTACGAAAATGTTGAAGAGAAAATTAATTCATGGGATATTTTTGTGAAAATGTTTTCTCAGAATTTCGGACATCATGTCACCCAAAAAGATCAACTCGCAGAGAACCTCAAAACTCGAGCTCAGGGGAAGGAGGAGACCAGTGATTCTTACATTCAAGATGTTCTCCATCTGTGCAGAGAAGTGAATCCGGCTATGATGGAAAATGAAATAGTTGCACACTTGACGAAAGGAATATCGGAGGAGATATATCAGTCAATCATCATTTTAGACATTGCAAGTATCGATGAGTTCATCAAATGGTGCCGAAAAATCGAGGCTTCAAATAAAAAACGTGTAAATAAACGTGTAGTATTCGACAGACTACCGAATGTTGCCGCCATCGATTCAGCAGACTCTGAATCAATGGAAGACTTAATCCGACGCATCGTGCGTGAAGAAGTTCATCGCGCACTAAATCCCGAGTCAACTACCCCTGAACCATCTTCTCTGAAAGAAATTATCCGAGAAGAGATTGAAAAAAACGTAGCTTCAATTTCGAAGCCTATTCAAAGGCCTCCGCCACGACAGTCGTACCCCAACCAAACACGTACATTCAGCCAGGTTCCACGACGTCAGTACCCTACCCAAACACCCATATATAACCAGACGCCACCACAACGAAGAACGGATGAATGGAGGACGCATGACAACATCCCAATATGTTTTAATTGCGGCCGCCCAGGCCATGTTAAGCGATATTGTAGAGAAAGACGACAATGGATGCAGAGACCCGAAGGACACGCACCAAGCACCCAAGAACCTCAAATTGGTAACCACCAAGCCATAAGAAGCCAAATCTACCGCAGACAATCGCCGTATCCAAACAGAGGAAGATCCCCAAGACGCCAGTCCATTTCCCCAGGCCGCCATACAAGCCAATCCCCACGCCGCTACAATCTAGAAAAAAACTAAGCGTCGCGTCTTCTTTCGAGGGGGAAGCCGCGGGTGTGAAAAACCCTCCATCGTCGACAGCCGCTAAATTACAACAAAATTATGTCGAAATCATCATTGATGACATTGCATTTTCTGCTCTGGTCGATTCAGGTTCCTCTTTTTCAGTTATCTCTGATGGATTAAGACGACAATTAAAAAAGACCATGTTCAAGGATAGCGGAATGACTCTGAAAGTTGCTGATGGCAAGAATGTTACATCGATCGGCCGATGCACAATCAGCTTGAGCATCAATGGATTGGAACAGCCGCTTGAGTTTATCGTCCTCCCTAATAGTAACCCAAGTATTATCCTCGGATGGGATTTCCTAGAGGCATCAAATGCCGTGATTGATTGTGGACGCGCCGAAATCAGATTGGAAGAGGCCAAAGATGTACTAAATTCACCTGCTTCCATGGGGAAGGTTGTGGCTAGCAGAAGCGTCGTAATCCCAGCCGAATCTACCAAACTAATAAATGTTATGAGTGAAGAGCTTAATGGGCAAAATCAGGTACTTTTTGAACCTTCGAAAAAGGTATTGATAGGAAAAGGGTTAACACTTCCCTGTGCATTATTCAGGCTTTCCCATAATAAAGGAAAACTTTGGATCGTAAATTCTAGCACCACAGCTCAAATAGTCCCTAAGGGAATGTGCCTAGGAAAAATTCAAAGGGTTGAAGAAAATAACTTGACGGCTATTTCAGAATGTTCTGAATTTAATAAGGAGGTGAAAAATGCGAATCATGCCAGTCATGCTGATAAGAGTGACTTTAAATTTTTACAAAATTTAATTAGTGATGATTTATCAGAAGAGCAGCAGTCTCAAATCTTATCAATTTTAAAACGATATGAAAAAATATTTGATAAAAATAATGAACCTGTAAAGCAAACTTCAGTAACCAAACATAAAATTGAAACTGGAAACCATCAGCCTATTAAGCATAGACCATATCGAGTCTCCCCTACAGAACGCCAAGCAATCCAAACGGAAGTGGACAAAATGCTAGACGCCGGGATTATACGTCACTCAGAAAGTCCATGGTCATCGCCGGTTATTTTAGTGAAGAAGAAGGATGGTAACTGGCGTTTCTGTGTGGATTACAGACGACTAAACAAAGTTACTAAAAAAGACGTTTACCCACTACCCCGAATCGATGATACACTTGACTCCCTGAAAGGAGCCAAATTTTATTCATCAATGGACCTTCGTTCAGGATATTGGCAAATAGAAGTCGACGAAGCAGATAGAGAAAAAACTGCCTTTATTACCCCTGACGGACTCTACGAATTCCTAGTTATGCCCTTTGGCCTGTGCAATGCCCCTGCAACATTCGAGCGCATGATGGACAAGATATTGAAAGGCCTGAAATGGACGATGGCCCTCTGTTATTTAGACGACATCGTGGTGTATTCCAAATCGTTCAACGAACATTTACACCGGCTTGAAATCATACTACAATGTCTCGACAAAGCCGAGCTACGCCTCAACCCAAAAAAGTGCCTTTTCGGAACCAAAAGAATAAGAGTGTTTGGACACCTCGTCGATAGTAAAGGTATTTATCCCGATCCAGAAAAGATTGAAGCTATCGCCAAGTTTCCTACCCCAAAATCTATAACAGATGTGAGAAGCTTCATTGGCCTATGTTCCTATTATCGTAGATTTATCGAAAATTTTGCTGAGAAAGCTGCTCCTTTACACGAAGTCCTCAAAAAAGATAATAAATTCACGTGGAACTCTGACCAACAGGATGCTTTTGATTCCTTGAAAAAAGCATTGATGTCTGAAACTGTTCTTGCCTATTTCGAAGAACAACTGCCAACCGAGCTTCATACTGACGCCAGCGGTTATGGAATTGGAGCTGTCCTCGTACAGATCAACGATGGGAAAGAGCGACCAGTTGGTTATGCTTCAAGAACTTTATCTAAGGCGGAGAAGAATTACTCAACAACGGAAAGAGAATGCTTGGCCGCAATATGGGCCATCAACAAATTTCGACCGTACCTTTTTGGTCGTGAGTTTGTCATCGTCACTGACCACCACGCTCTTTGCTGGTTATCTAACCTGAAGGACCCGACAGGAAGACTAGCAAGATGGGCTTTAAAACTCCAAGAATACAATGTAACAGTTGTTTATAAAAGTGGACGCAAACACCAAGATGCCGACTGTCTTTCTCGAAATCCTCTCCAACTTGAATCGGAAGAAGCATACAATGATGAAGATGATGATATACCCTCAATAACTGCTCTAACGTGCTTCGAAGCTGAACAAAGAAAAGACCCTAAAATTAATAAATTGATAGATGAAACAGAAATATTTGGTGCCGAATCAAAAGGATATGAAATGTTAAAAGGAACCTTATACAAAAAGAATTTCGACCCCCTGGGAAACCAACACCTTTTAGTTATTCCCAAGCACTTACGCTTAGAACTACTGAAAAGTTTACACGATGCTCCCACAGCAGGTCATCTTGGAGTTTCGAAGACATATGAGAGAGTTAAAAACAAATATTTCTGGCCAGGACTTCTCCGGGACATACGGAAGTATGTCGCTCATTGTAAGGAGTGCCAAAGAAAGAAACAATCAACTCAAAAGCCACCCGGACTACTTAAGGCCATACCTCCTGCATCCTCTCCTTTTCAGAGAGTTGGAATGGACCTCCTTGGAAGATTTCCCAAGTCTGATACTGGTAATAAATGGATCATAGTCTGTACCGACTATCTTACTCGATTTGCCGTTACTAAAGCCTTACCCACAGGGGAAGCAAAAGAAGCAGCCAAGTTCTTAATGGAAGATGTTGTTCTCAAGCATGGAGCCCCCAGAGAAATCATCACGGACCGAGGACGAGTATTCCAATCCAAATTGATTGCGGAACTCACCAATCAATGCTCGTCGATACATCGGTTCACTACAGCGTATCATCCCCAGACGAATGGACTGACGGAGAGGTTAAACAAAACCTTAGCCAACATGATTGCTATGTATGTAAGTGTTGAACAGAAGGACTGGGACGTAATCCTGCCCTACGTCACGTTCGCCTACAACACGGCAAAACAAGATACAACAGGTTTTACCCCTTTTAAACTGATTCATGGACGCGAAGCCGAAACAACTGTAGACACTCTTTTCCCAAATCCGCATGAAGATCTCCAAGAGGATTACAGTCAGAAGATTGCCTCGCGAGTCGAAGAGACTAGGCAGCTAGCAAGATTAGAAACCTTGAAAGCCCAAGAGAAGGACAAGGCCAGATATGACTCAAAGCACGAGGCAATGGATTACAACGTTGGTGACCTGGTATGGATTTTCATCCCGATAAGAAAGGTGGGACTCTCAGAAAAACTGATGAAAAGGTACTTCGGGCCATACAGGGTTACTCGGAAACTCTCTGACGTGACCTTCGAAGTTGAACCTGTGGACCAACCAACCAGAAGACGCCAAACAAGAGACCTTGTCCATGTACTGAGAATGAAACCCTACCATGACCCTGAGGACCAAGCTGATCTGTTCAAGTGATAATTACAGCGGGACGCTGTTCATCTAGGAGGGGGGCAATATCACTGAATAATTATTTTAAATATTCTGTGGTATATCATCATTAATATTTGCAAGGTCATCACCCCTTACCATTCTTGTATATTATTACTTGTAAATAAATTCTTAGCAATAGTTTGCATTTTATAAATAAATTATTTTTACTTAAACTTTTGTTATACTCGTTATGACTACCGTGACAATATATAATCCACCAAACTAAAAGGACATACGAGAAAAAATCCAGTAGGATAACAAGTCTAATAGATTCAACTAAGGAAGCCACTGGAGGAGGGTTTGTATTGATAAGAAAAAACGCTGCCAATTTTTCACTTTTCAGTAAACATTGTGTAGGGCGCTTTAATTAGAGAAAGCGACCGAAGCGGGACATTCTGAGAAAGAAGCGCGGTGTCAGTAAATCTGTCACCCACCGCCGCTTTATTTATTGGGCGACATCTAAATTACACGCGGGAGGATTTTTTTGGCTCTCCGACTGGGAATGCCGACTGGATTGAAGAATCTGCCGAGGGAAAATTCTAATTTCTCGTTGTTCCTGCTTCATTTCACGTAGATCATCACGCCAATTTATTTTTTTTTGGGTCCTTTCTTTTATGTTTTACCTTTTCTCTTTGCTTTTCCTCAGCGATGAAACCCTGCTAATTTATTCATTTTATCGGAGTGTCGAACAAACATAATAGAATATAGAATGGTTTTTGTAAAAGAAGAAAACGTGCGGGCGTAACCAAAATATCATACAAACTACATAAATGATACTACAAAAGTACACCAAAATGCACATGACTCCAATACAAATATAATTCCCATTTAAAACATTAAAGAACCATTTGGGTGATTGAACTTCAGGATTTTATATGGACACGATCGAATTACCGATCAATTCTGGATTTTCACATAATTAGAATTTAATTTTCAAAAAATCCCAAAATCCTAACTTTAAAGGAGTTTCGTTATCAACGTATACACTCATAGGTGAAACTTAAGTAAGTGGAAAGTCTTTGATGTCGCCGGTTGTCTATTTTTTTTTTTGTGAAGACAGAGGCAATTTTGTTCACACTTGGTTATCTCGTGTGTCTTCAATAAATGTCACCTTGTATCAAATATCTTTCAGAGTTATTGTCTTGAATCCCGAAAGGTACAACTTCCATAAGTTTTGTCCAAGAGTGTATATGAGTAGTGGTAGCCAAACTGTCTCCAGAATATTTACAATTCATAGAACATGTTTGAAGTTATTCTTCCGGGATGCACGTGTGTATTTGATGATTTCGAGTTTGATTTGTTTCTTGATTTTTGAATCTTATATTCAACTATTATAAAAGCAACCCCACACTTTTAGGGTTTTTCCGAATTCGAATTACGTTTATTTAGTAAGTATCTTTTGTGAAAGTTTGGAGCATTGCGTTTACATTAAGTATTCATTGAGGATTCAACATTTTGGCTTTTCATACTTATATAAACAACAACAACAATAGCCTTTATTGGGCACACGTGCCATACAGGATTCTCCCGGTAGGACAAAATAAATAAATAACAGATTAGCATCATAGTTATATACAAATATTGGGTATTGACCTCGACCAATTATCGAGTTGGATCCGGTGTCTGTGCTAAACATTTTGATTGAGCTGATTTCCAGTATTTATAAAAAACGAATGCAAAGGGTCTGGATTTTACGACTTTTGCCATTAAAACATAAGGCGAATTGCTATTATAGCCGGTCTCTTGACGAAGAATTTCTCTTTTTTCTTCCATTGCCGTACAGTAGAACATGTAGTGTGGAAAATCGAGACTAAATTCACCGTTGCATAAGGTGCATTTTATGGTCCTAGTTTTCAATAGTGAAACATTATTAATTCTCTGTACTACAAAAAGGCTTCTTACTTGTGCAATGATTCTCTTTAAGGTTAGGGGGATATTGTCATTCAGATAGCGTTCCATTGTAGGTGATGAATGAAAGTATTTATAGTGAGAGTAGAGTACTGATTTTCTTATTCTTACATAATCCATCTGCAAAGACTGATCGGTTGCCGTTCTAATAATTAGAGGGATGTATCTTTGTAGAATATTTAAGTCTGTACATCCAACAAGCCATAAGAAACCGGTGGTATTGAGTAGCACTGTTATACTTTTTACCAGTCCAATATTCTGTTTTGAAGAAATTGAAATATCCCACAAATGTGCCAAAGAAATTGAAGGTAGCCTGCTGCCGTCCATTTTCAGAATTCTAGTCCAGAATTTTAAAGTTAGTTTTTTCACTGTGATATCAAGAGAGTTTCTTCCTGTTTCGGCCCTCAAAATATACCCCGTAATATAGCTTGGAAGGCGCAGAAATCGTCTGAGAAAGGTATTCTGGATTCTATCTAAGATTAAGGCTTGATCATGTGCCCAGATTGGAGCCGCATAGAATACGACTGTCAAGATCATAGAATCCAACAATCTCATACTTGCATGGAAGGATTTAAGCTTGGACCTCAGAATAATCTCCCCCCCCCACACCCATCGCAGCCATAGTCCTGCCTCTATAATTTAAGGCAACTTGAGTGAAATAAATCGAAGGGGTGAGCGGGTAGCCCAGGTACGTATATTTTGATGTAACACTTAAAGGACTTTGACCCCAATACCATCTTTCTGAACGCGCCACCTTTCCTCCATTACGGAAAACCATTATTCTTGACTTGTTTTCGTTCAGAGTTAGTAAGTTAGTTTCTAGATAGGTTTTCAGTATATTGATTTTCAATTGAAGGTTTATTTTAGAATCACCGATCAAAACAATATCGTCGGCATATAGGAGGAGGTGTATGTTCCCGAAATTGGGTAAGTATCTTTCTGACAACCCCGAGTCATCAAATATTTTAATCAAATCATTAATAAAGAGTAGGAATAGACATGGGGATAGTGGGTCACCCTGGAGCACCCCCAAACGAATTTCAATGAATTCGGTAATAGAATTGTTCCAACGAACCGCAGCGGTCATGTCTTCATAATAACATTTAATTAGGTTGACCAATCGGTGATTCAGTTCTATTTTGACTAGTTTTGTCCATAGCAATGCGTGAGGAACCGTATAAAAAGCTTTTTTTAAGTCTACAAAGAAGGAGTAACATTTACCTCTTTTCTTCCTTAGGGCAAGTTGGATTACAGACGTCAATATGAAAATATGATCTTGACATGAGTGAGCAGATCTAAAGCCCGCTTGATTCTTTGGGATAATATCATTAGTTTCAATCCATTTGACTAGGCGGGACCTAAGTATTGCTATAAATAGTTTCGCGAAATTGCTTAACAGTGAGATTCCGCGGTAGTTGGATGGATGATCAGAATCGCCATTTTTAAAAATCGGATGAATAATAGACTTCGAGAAGGAGGATGGGAATACAGCTGATCTTAGTATTCTGTTGTATAGATCCTTGAGTAACAGCAAGTAACTGTGGAGAAGGAGCTTAATTGCTTCGTTCGGTACCTCGTCGATTCCAGCTGCTTTACAGTTCTTTAAACGCGAGATTTCTTCTGTTACTCCCTCATTGTAATTTCCGCCAATAAGCCTGTATCCACTGAAAGCGTGTTTAGTATAGGAAGGATATATTCTGTTGGTGTTTCAGATGAGAGTAGTTTGTCGTAAAATTGGTGCCATTCTTGAAGTGATATGTTTCCTTGAATAAAACTTCTTTTTTTATAAATGCTTATTGTTTTCCAAAAGTTTTTAGAGTCATGAGTATTGCTTGATAAATTTACATGCAATGATTGGTAGTATTTTTTCTTTTTATCTCTAATTAATGCAGCATAGAATTTCTTTTTTGAAATATAGTTAACACGGTCTGTTTCTTTTTTTTTTATTTCATGTAGATTTTAAGATGGGATTTAGTATTCTTTTTTGTTAGATAACATTCTCGATCAAACCAGGGCTTTGAATTTGGGTTCGATGTTTTAGATCTTCTCTGCATCCCCGCTTTGCCCATAGTATCAATGATTTAATCAGTTAAAAGCCCCATTTTACTATCTATTGAGTGATTCCAATTCAGGTGTATTTCGTTTAGTGTCTGCAAGAAAAACTGTGAGTTCTCATGTGTCCATCTATAACTTGTTAAAGGTGTTGGATTTGTATGTCTCGAGTAATTCACCATCGACTGTAATGAAGTTGTTTAATTTAGTTAGAATATTTATGTTTATATAAAGGTTTAATATAATTTTTCTATGATTGTGTAAATATTTATTGAATTTATCATCATCACCTTTTTTGTTTACAAAAATGTTATATGAAAAATAAAGTAATGTAATTGAACGAAATGGTTGCCCTCATGTTTACTGATCCAATGTTTTAATAATCTAAGGTTTATGTTGTAAGAAAATTATACATTGAGAAGAATTATACATTGGTCCCTCGAGCCGGAATAACGTAAGTAAAAGTCAAGTTAAAATTTTAAAAAATAATAAAAAAGGGCAACTTATAAGTAATTTCTTGAAAATGAAGATACTTCGGCCAGTGAATCTTTTTATTACCTCGACGTTTCGACAAAAATCTTTTGTCCTCGTCAGGAGCAAACAAAAATTAAACATTCAGCAAGGCGTTAAAAATCTTTTTAAAGTTCCAAGGGCGTTCTCACGCGATATTCAAAATGTTTGTACAACATCTAAAGCACGAGTCAAAAATAAATATTTAACTCACAAAAGACTATGATCTTTGAAATAAATTATAATATACATATATATAATGAGAAATTATAAAAAATAAATATAAAAATAATAATAATATTTACAAAGATTTTCCTATAGTATATATAAATCGATATCTATTACTTACAATTTATACTTATACTTTTAACTACTTTTTTAAATTTATAAACGAATTGTATTGTAGTGGAATATCTTCAAATACATTTATATTTCTTGCCCCCATTTCCCGTGATACCCATCCCTCTAAAAATAATCTTTCCCTTTTAAATTTTATATTCCTATGAAATATCTCAATATCATTCCAATTTGGCCTATGTCCTGAATATAAAGCATGTTCCCCAATTTTGCTTAACGCCCTTCTCCCCAATATAAGTAATTTGTAACCATATATTTCAACTAAAAGTATTTGGGAAGAGAATTTAATAGCAATTATGGATGTAGAAACTTTAATTAAAAAATTAAAAAGGATACAAAAACTATAAAAGGCATAGAGGAAAATATCGAATCCATTGTGTCTATGGTAGATATTAATGCAACGAAATGCAAACTAGATTATGCAAATAATGATTTGATGAAAATGAGGGATGTTTTCTTGCAGCAACTTGAGGATGATGATTTGAATGACAAAGTGGAAATTTGTATAGATAAGTGTATAAGATTAAAGTGTGAATTAGATTTAAAGCATAATGGGCCACCATGGCTAATTGAACCTGCCCTTAAAATTATGAAATTCATTAATAGCTACAAGGAAGAATTTAAAGAAGAAGAAAAAATCAAGACGTATTTTGGTACAATTGAGTGTGAAATTCCATCCATTGTGATAAACTGCTCTTCATTAACCAGACTGAAATGTATCATAGCTTGGTGCTTAAGATTTGTCAACAACAGTCGAATGCCTTCACATTCAAAGAACAGGGAGCCCTTAACATTAAGAGAGTTGAATGATGCCTTGTTGACAGTTGTTAAGTGTGTTCAATCTATTGAAGTTTCCAAAGAAAAGCATTGCCTGTTAAGCAACAAGCCAATCCCGAATAAGAGTAGAATATACAATCATGTCCCTTTTTGGATTCAAGGGGAATCATTAGAGTTGGCGGACGATTAAAAAATGTAAATGTTTATGGTGATCGGATTAATCAAGTTTTACTTTCAAGATCACATCATCTTACCACTCTTATTGTAAACAATGTTCATGTCCATAATCTTCACTCATCAACTCAAGCTACGCTTGCAGCAATAAGAAATATATTCTGGATACCTTCTGGAAGAAATGTTGTACGGAAAATTTTAAAAACATGCATGAAATGCGCTAGATTTCGTAAAAAAAGAAGCTCCTTTTCAATTAATGGGAAACCTTTTGCAAGGATCAAAAGATCAAGGCCGTTTTTGGTTACTGGAATAGATTTTGCAGGACCTTTTCTGATTAAACGGAACATGGGACGTACAACTTCAACCATGAATGCTTACGTTGCCTTGTTCATATGTTTCAGCACTCGGGCCATTCATCTAGAATTAATCAGTAGTCTGACCACAGATGCTCTCATATCCACAATAAGAAGGTTAATTGCTCGAAGAGGTAAACCATCAACAATTCATAGTGACAACGCCACTAATTTTGTTGGTGCGCATAAGATTATTGGGAAACTATGTCACAATGCCAGTAAAGTTCTTTCGAATTCAGAGGGAATTCAGTGGAAATTTATTCCACCATCAGCTCCACATTTTGGTGGACTTTGGGAAGCCGGAGTTAAGTCCATGAAATATCATCTTAGAAGAACAATGGGTAGTGCTTTGCTAAATTTTGAAGAACTAACAACATTGTTAGCACAAATTGAAGCTTGCCTGAATTCGCGACTTCTTTGTCCTCTTTCTGAGGACCCTGAAGATCTACAGGCATTGACTCCTGGTCACTTCTTAATAGGTGGTTCTTTAACAGCGCTTCCCGATGAAGATGACATCATAGCAATGAGGTTGCCAAATAGATGGCAATTAATTCAAAAATCAATGAATCATTTTTGGACAAGATGGTCCCAAGAATATGTGTCACAACTTCAACAAAGATCCAAATGGTGTAAGCCCCAACCCAACATTAAGGAAGGATCCCTGGAGTTGATAAAGAATGAACAACAACCTCCACTAGCATGGAAGATTGGAAGAATTTCAAAGGTGTTTCCAGGAGATGACGCTAGAATCAGAGTGGTAGAAGTCAAGACTGCTAATGGGACTTGCAGAAGACCTATTGTAAAATTATGTTTGTTACCTATATTATGTTTTTAATGGTCCCCCATCAAGTTGGTGGCGGGAGAATGTTTAATTTAGTTAGAATATTTATGTTTATATAAAGGTTTAATATAAATTTTCTATGATTGTGTAAATATTCATTGAATTTATCATCATCACCTTTTTTGTTTACAAAAATGTTATATGAAAAATAAAGTAATGTAATTGAACGAAATGGTTGCCCTCATGTTTACTGATCCAATGTTTTAATAATCTAAGGTTTATGTTGTAAGAAAATTATACATTGAGAAGAATTATACAGAAGTAATTCTGCGATTAGAACCAGGCACTATAAGGGCAGACAAGGTGATAGGGAGATGGTCCGAGTATGGAGAACATTCAACTTGGAAGTTCTCAATTAGATCCAAAAGCAAGGGGGTCACCACAAAGTAATCCAAGACCGAAGAACCACACGGTCTGAGATGTAAGTAAAATTGCCATTTTGATCTGCCATCGATCTGCCATTTAATATTGTCAGTAAACTATTGTCGAGGAACTCAACAAAATGGGTTGCATTTGGAGAGATCATCTTATCACTGGAATTACGCTGTGAAAAAATATTTGAAGAGAGCGCAAATACATTGTGAAAACCGCCCATAGATCCCGTTCGAATGTTAAGGTCACCCGCCAGCATTATTTCGTAGCCACGTAATAAACTCTCCTCAATAAACCTAAATAGTTTGTTTAGGTTGAGTTTAAAAGTATCACCAGGTGGTAAATATGCGACTAGTATACACAGTTTACATATAGAGGTTTGTTTAAAACAAATTGAAATCCAGTTAGGCTCAATTTCTATTTTGTAAATATAATTTGCAAACATTTTACTGATTCCGACCAGTATTCCACCAGATGGTCTTCCAGTCTTGCAGCATCTTGTAGCCAGCGATTCATAGATAGTAAATTCATGTATGTCAACTTGTATATTGCGGTCGAGCCAGGTTTCTGCAAGTGCAAAAATATGATAATGTTTTACATAGTCGAGAAGATCAAACAATGAACTAGCTCTCATGTATCCATTTATGTTCCAGTATAAAATTTCATTAGAATTTTTATATTTAGTAGATTTCAATTGTAGGTCTGGTGATATTACCAATTCTCCCCCGTTTGCATTTTCATCCAGTTGCTATAACTCCGCACCCTCCTTGGTGGTAATTTTACCATTGAAAACCTGGTAAACTGTTCCATTGACAATCAGTTTATTATCCCTAAGTTTTGCTGTGATTCCTTTGTTTAAGAATTCTTTCCATTTAGGTATCAACAGTCGGCGTTGTTCTCTAGTACTAGGAGAGTAGTACTTGCTTACGAAGATCTTCAAATCTCTTAATTTAAATTAATTTTTCAATATCTTTATTATCTCGCTGTGTTCTGGAACCTCTACCAACACTGGGGCTTTATCCTTTTTGGATAACCTCCTGCATCTGGAAATAACGATCTCATCCGAGATCTGTATCTTGTCCTTTATCAAACTTTTTATTTTGGCGCGGGATTCATCAGGATTTTCACTTCCGTTACCTTCCATTCCGTAAAAAAATCAAATTCTTCTCTCTGTTTTTCATCTCCATAAAACTAACTCGACTCTCAAGTTCTCTAATATTTTTTACATTCACTTCAACAGCGCTTGCAGTTAATTCCAGAGAAGATTCAAGCTGCTGTACACGGGTGTCAAATTTCTGCATCCCCAGTTCAATCGCAGATAGCCTAGATTCGAGTTTTGAGCCCCAATCATCCATTTTAGAAGAAAGTGCCGCAATCAGTTCTTTTAGGTCTTTCTCCATAGGCGTTTCTAGAATTGTTTGTCTTGTAACTTTAGGGCCTGGGTTACTCTCGATACCCGAGATCAAAAACAATGCTAGTATTATAATTCTCAAATTTGATTTACTATAACAAAAACGTCTAGAGAGCCCAATATTTTTCACTTGATCTAAAGCAGTCATCCTTTCGCAATTTGCATCATTTTCATCGATAAAATAATAATTTGCATAACACAGCAACCAGCCAACGCGCTCATTTACATGATGAGTGATGCATAAAAACAAGATACATGTATATATTAGGCCTATATTCAGTTTTCCCTTTCTACACTCTTTTCTTCCGAGAAATAAAAGATAAGTTTCCTATTTCCCTGTACAAGAACTAGAGTAACTCAGCAGAAGGGCAAAAACTAAAAAATATCAAGAAAAATGAAATACTTAACGGGAGCTGTAGTTACCTGCTGCCTCTTCGGTTGGCCACCTAGCGGGGGATCACTTATATAAATTAATATACAGATGACGAAATTATACTTTGTAAATTTGAGACTATCTGGTGTCTATATGCATGTGATTAAAATTTTTTAATTGGTTTTATTGTGTTTCATTGGATTAGTTTTTATGCAACATTTTTGTTCAATTACAAACACGATATCTTACTGCCCCCACACAATGATGAGAAAGAATGATGATCCAAGATAATAATTTTCTTATCCCAATAGAGGAGAAAAATGGAATATTCTTTTTAAAAAAGTAAGTTTTACACTATATACATTATCCAATTATTGAAAAAATATGTGTTTTGAGGAAATCCTATTTCATACCATTGGTATTATAATGAGACAAACCTCTTCTCCTCGCTAAGGAATAGATAATTGTAAAGGAATACAAGTCACAATATTTAGGATTTAATATAGACCCTTTTATTTTTCTTCTTTTCCGAATCTCTCCTCTCAAAGTAATTTCGTTTATTTTAAATATTTATTTAATACCCCCTTTTTTCTTATCACAAAAGATTATTTTTAATAACACCTCCACGTTCTATGATGTAAAAAATATTAGATTCTTCATAAAAATAAATAAACAGATAATTTATATTCCTAAAAACTTCATTATTATGATTTCAAAGAATTCAATTAATCTATAAAATATAAAAAAAGACAAAATGGAAACATCACACCTGTGATAACACCCACGGGGGACGATGCGAGATGGGGAGGTGGGTGACACGAGGCAATCTTCTGGCTGGCTTAACTCTCGACGTTGTGGTCCAATAACACTGTTCCACCCCAGCTTTCAAAAAATAGAAAAGAAAACCATCATCAGTAATCTAACATCAAGAGGCTATCCACTTCCCTTTATACTTAGACATAGTTTTAACCCTTCCAAATAAACTCAGCCCGCAGTAAACCGTAACACCTGCATTATACCTTATTCTTTTGCAAATCAATCAATAGCCCACTCCCTTAAAAAATATGGTTTAAGAACCTTTTTCACCAACCACCTTTCAATAGGCCAAATACTCCGGAACCCCATCACCAGATCCAATATTAAGAAACGTCCCGACCAGCAACCATATGCCATTTACTCCATAGGCTGCCAAGATTGCAACGCAACATATGTGGGTGAGACTGGCCGCTTCATTTATAACAGAATTTCCGAGCATAACAGAAATTTAATAAACAAAGATCCCAAATCTTTGATCTTTCAGCACACCTCAAAAACCGGCCATGCTTTTAACCTTTCCGACCCAATCTGTCATTACCATAACATCAGATCCAAACATCAAAGACTATTATGTAGAATCCTTCGTCTCTCATGATTTAAACAGCATCAACAGGCGTATAGAACTACCATCTCAGTACCATTCATTCAGGAAAAAACAACCCAGCCCTTCCTTTTCACCAGATCCTTCCTCATCTTCCCCAGTTTGACCTTCACAACCATAGCCCCATACGCCATATTCAATTTCTGTTTTGTTTGCATATAGATAGAATTTTACTTGTGTCTAAATTTTCGAATATGTAAATTTATATATGAAAATGTTTATTTCATTTTTTATTTTTATTTTTGTTAGGTGTATGTAAATAATATTGTACATCTATATATACTCTTTCTCTCAGCTTACAGCTTGGCCTGTGGAAGGATTGAAAAGATCCGAAAGCTTGCATAAAATTTTACGTATAAAGAAACGTATTGCTACCGTTTATTTTTATTTTATTTAAATTTCTTTATTATTGGATTTCTTTAAAATCAAGGTAGATGAAAGAGAATTTTATATTTTTAATATTTTCATTTCTCACTATTCTCTCCTAATAATAAATTTTTAATAATAATAAAGAAAATATTATAATTAGTAATAAAAAGTTTAAATATATATTTTTAACAATGGCGCCTATTTTCTTGAATTATTGATACTTTTATCAATAAATTAAACATTGCAATATGGCTACTGTCATCCATTGGATTATGTTGGAAAAGAAGGAGTTCGAAGCAGCCAATGGGAGGCCGACGGAGGGGGCTACGGGGATGCAGCGGCTGGAATGAGGGGAACAATAACAGAAGAACTTGTAAACAACTTTCGAACGCGAGAATTTGCCCTGATACCCGATTCTTTTGGTGTAAATATTTAAATGTATAATTAACTAAATAATACTTTACTTATTTTCTTAATTTATAATAAATATAATTTTCCCTCCTGCTTTCGTCGTACATTTTAAAAGTGTTATAAACAGAGACACCACAATTTTGAACCTTCAACCCCGCCGACCAAGAATAGAGGTGAGCGACTCCCTCTATAGAGCTTAGATCGTCGTCACAACACAGAGTGGCGGTGAAATCGCAATAGATTAACTAAACCTTGTAAGGTAGCTACTGACATATCTCTCTCTCTCTCTCTCTGTCGGAATAATTATCAAATAAACTTTGTAAAATAGCTACTGATATCTTTCGCGGAATAATTATCAATTAAATCTTGTAAGAAAGCTACTGACATATCTGTTGGAATAATAATTAACTAAACTTTGTAAGAAAGCTACTGCGACATCTGTTGGAATAGTTATTAAGTAAATCTCGCAAGATAGTCATTATCATTACATATATATACATATCATTACATCTGTCTCGAAATAATTAGCAACTATACCTTCTAAAATGGCTAATGACATCTGTCGGAATAAAATTATCAACTGACTATTTAAGAAATCTACTGACATCTGTCCAAATAATTATCAACTAAACCTTTAAAGATTGATACTGACATCTGTCAGACTCAAATTATCAACTAAGCTTTACAAGATAGCTATTGACATCTGTCGGAATAAATTTATCAAGTAAACCTTTTAAGAATTCTACTGATATCTGTCGGAATAATTATAAATTAAACCTTTTACGATTGCTACTGAAATCTGCCGAACTAAGATGTCTTTTAATCTTTTTTTTTTGGCGTTTCGATAAAAATAAATTTTCTTCATCAGGATAAAATAAAAATAGACACGAATAAAATACTTTTAAAATGCGCTTTGAATTCTATGCGCGCTTTTTCACGTGGCGCTTCGAATTTATTACTTCGAAGTTAGATATTCTTATAATTCGAAGCACCATGTCAAAACGTCAAGATAATTTAATGTCCATTTTTAAAGCCTTGCTACATATATATGTTTATTTTTATTAAGTATATGGAATCGCGTCATAATTATAAAACCGTTCGTAATAAGTTTTTTTATTAAGCAAAACCGCGAACTTCAAATCTGTTCTCTCTCTTCAAGGAAAAATTACACAAAGAGTGAAACGTGGGTGGGCGAGGTCTATGTATTGTTAGACAAGCTGTAGAATATGGTGGAACTGTTCTGGAATTTTGATTCTTCTGTTGATACTCTTCTTGTTATTCAAGGGTAAAATTATACAAAGAGTGAAACGTGAGTGGGCGAGAACTCGGTCTTGCTAGACGAACTGTAGGATATGATGGAACTGTTCTGGAATTTCGATTATTCTGTTGATACTGTTCTTGTTCTTGTAAATAGGGATTGAAGTGTCAATCTTTCTAATGTGGCACGAATGTTACTATAATGACAGTAGGGTTATCTATATTGAATTTATGACCGGTGATGGCATGATCTGGGATCCTTGGTTTTGATATTTTATCTATGTTCTTTTATTCTAGTTCCTATTTTCCTGTAGGTTTCACCTATCATGCCTAGAATGCCAATTAATTCACGTCGATGAAACCCGCAGAAAAATAGAGAAACCAGAATAAAATAATATAAATATAGTATCAAAACAGAGGATCCCATATTACTCATAGATCAACATATTCAAAACACCGGCCATATATTCAATCAGGATGAACCTACCTGCCATTATACTATCATGCCTACGATGAATTATTTGTTACCAAGAACAAGAACAGTATCGGCAAGATAATCAAAGTTCCAGAGCATTTCCATCATATCCTACAGCTTGTGTAACAATACAGAATCACACATAGATCGCCCACGTTTCACACTTAGTTTTAATTCTGCCTGATGAAGAGTGAAAACTCGAAAGCTCAAGGTGTTGTTTAATAAACAAAGCTTTAATTTTATTATTAAGAGAAACATATATTTTTACAAAATGTCGAATAAATTTTAAAAAAGACATTCTGAACGAAATATCACTTTTTCTAAAGACACAATCTCGTTTCGTGTATAGTCTAAAACTCGTACTCGTATAATCGTATAAAACCAATAAAATGGATGAACCTCCTATGAGAGACCGTTTAAAATGTTATCAGGTAATTTTTGGTCTCTTCTGGAGGTTGAATAAGCTTAGATCAAGTCAATTTTAATTTCAAAAAGGTAGGCGCTCGTGTGAGGTTTTATTGGTTTAGAAAATTTCGATTTTTGAGAGAAGGTTAAATGAATGTCAAGATGGCGGATGAGAGGTGGGCGGGAAGAGTCCAAGTTGTAGCCGAGGGGGGTACGATGTGGAAAAGGAGGAGCATCCAAGGTCATCACCATGGCAACCGCTTTTGGAATCTTCCATTGCTCTACCGTTCTCTATTTGCCATCAAGGCGCCATTTTAATATTCACCCTACCATACAGTGAGATTTTATAATAAAATTTTGCATACAATTATGAATCCAGTAAAAAATATAATATAAATGTGTTTATCTAATGAGAAAATAGGAAGGTCTATAACCTCAAGTTAGAAAGCTGGCCGTATAGTGCTGCCATCTAGTGAGCATTTTCGCAACTATTTGGAGATATGCTTTTCAAATAAATATTTAAAATAGACACAATTCGAATAATAACTATTTTACAATTGAAATATTTTCAGAAGATAATATATATATAAGGATAATAAAGAAAGCGTACCTGGATCTATATGAAAAAAATATCAACCCAAAAAAAGACAGATCCAGAAACACGGGCTTTCTTTTTATTATACAATCTATTAGCTCAAACTATTGGTTATTATTGTGGTGGTAGGTCGCCTTTGCAAAATAAAAAAAATGAATCAAGTAATAGCGCATACACCTTGTTATTGCTTCAAGATATATATCTTATATAAAATATTTTTCTTAGTGAACTTAGAGGATTTTGAGAAAACATTAGGATTTTCTCTTTAAATTATAATTATTAAAAATAATAATTATTCGAGATAATGTACTATATATATGAATTATCGTATTTTTTTAAATTGTCGATTAAATTGCGATAACAAACATCCTAATTAATTTTACTTAAAAAGTTGATAAAACAAAGTTGTAAAAAGTTAGCAAACTGTAAGCTTAGAATTGTAGAAGCAGAACAAGGGCAACAAAACCAGTATGTTAAATGGATGAAAACAAGGTATCTGGCAACGTATTTCTCCTCTATCAGCATATATATATATATATATATATATATATATATATACTTATATTACTATCTTTATGTTAAACGATCATCATTATACCCAACTTCTTTTCAAAACTTGTTTTATAAGCACTTTAGGGACAGATTAGAAAAGACAGCGTGAACTATATTTCCCTCAAAATAATAACAAAAAAGAGTCTGCTGTTTTTTAAAAATAAAATTACCTAAAGATTAACTATTTCCTATGAGAAACGAATGCATTCATATTTTTGGAAAGTTCGAATTGAACTTTCCAAGAGCTTATACTGAAAAAGTAAGAATTGTTTTGGTCAATTGATTGGGAGCTGAGCTCTTTATTTATCGAGAGAAGTTTAAAACCAAAATATTTTTAAATATAATTAGTTTAAACCCCAAAATTAAAACTTTAGAGCGTTGTAAAAGCTATTAACATTTGTCATAAACATATGAGGCCTTTTTGAGATACGAAAAAAATCATTTGGAAGTTCAAAACGGTGAGATTTATATTGATGTAAAACGAAGGAGTACTAGGGTTTGACTAGGATAAAGAACCATAACAATTTGTTCTAAAGTTGCGAGAGACGATGTGATCGCGATAATATTAATTTATAGTTCAAAACCGAGAATATTTAAACTATTTTTGTGTGAGGGGAGAACTAGACTTGATCTAAAGAAGGAAAAGAGCTATAGCCATTCATCCTAGAGTCGAGAGGCATCATGAATTGCGCTAGGATATGTCTTTTTTGATTTTAATACATCAGTTTATAGTAAAGAAATAGGGTTTGTCAAAATAAGAGATTTAGAGCGGCAGCCATTTTCACTAAGTCGAGGGGGATGTTGGGATTGCGAAAGGCGATCGATAGGATGGTGACCAGGGCAGGATCTGTCCGGGGGCGGGATCAATATGTCTGCGCACCTGTTGCTCCTCCCGACTGCGGCAATTATATAAACACCGCTGACTGCATAGCAACAGGGCCCAGGATGCTTAGCAACAGGGCTGCATCCTCCCTGCAGTGCTTCACATTCTTTGCATTATAGCTTGATTTTATTCATACAATGCAAAATTGCAATGCAAACATATTTGCGTATGATAGTTTTATCTTTTTTACGCAAATTTAAAAATATTAGTGCATTCATTAAATTGTCGTTTTTTTTGCAAAATTCTGTGTTCACAGAGAATGAAGCAAGACCCGATCTACATCTATCAATAATCGATGGATCCATAAGAGATATCAAATTGAGAGTTGGTCTATTCAATAAAGATTTGAATTATATGATAAGGCAGAAATATGTGCTCGTATGGCGCACTAAATATGGCGGTATATATTCACCATTGTCAAATGTGGCTCTGTAAAAAATTGTTATATACAAAGTTGAAATGTTTTCTATGTAATTTTCTTTTAAATGTGATGTATCTACATTGTTGTAATTTGTGAATTTTGCGAGGAATGGCTACATATAGTGAACAATAGAAGATCGTCTTATCCATTCCTTTTCCACAAATGGGGGGTATTTACACTCATGGACAAAACTTAAAGAAGTTGAAGGTCTTTAATGTCGCGGGTTGTCTAATTTTTTTAAGGAGACAGGAGACAAAGGAAATTTTGTCCATACTTGGTTATCTCGTGCGTCTTCAATAAAATCCACCGCGTATCAAATATATTTCAGAGTTATTGTCTTAATCCCGATATACAAGCTAGGTAGTATAGAAGGTACAACTTCCTAAGTTTTGTCCATGTGTGTATTTTAGGAACGCATTTTTATAAGAAACGGACAGATGCCACTGAATCTATCAGAATAATTTCTTAAGACTTAGTTTGGAGAGAGAATATCTAAAATCTTTGTTCAACTTGAATACCCAATTCAATATATTTATCCCTTATACATCCGATTGAAATAAGCCTAATTGAATTATATATAAGCCTAATTCTAATTGAAATAATTTTAATCTTTAAAAATGTGTATGTTAAGCCTATTTGTATTGAATCAAATTTTAATTAAAACTAGTTAACTAAGCCTGAATTATAATATTATGTACGGAATCGTATATCAATAAAAATAATACATATATAGGAGAGCTGTTTATCATATTGAATTGATTTCGTGAGGCAAATAATCTCGACAATCCTAAATAATCACGTTCAGAAGTCACATCATTTTTCACAATTATGTAAAGATGGCTTCCTGACAGTTCCAAGATGGAGGCGACACAGCGCCATCTGCCGGGATAAATATTCAGCAATGTGTCAAATCTTCAAAAATAACTGAATAATAAAAATGGATAAATATGTGTTTTCATCTTTATCTCATTTAAACATAACATCCGTATGGGTTTTATTAATGAAGTGATATTTAAAAATAAATGAATAAGAAAAATGACTCGGTTCGCCGCTAGAGTAGTTCTGCTATTGATTCAGAGATGGCGCTGCACTGTAACGCTCAGGTAAGACGTTGCCACTTCTCCCTAGATGCTCGAGTATTTTTAATGATAAATAATGTTTGACCTTTTATTTCAACATTATGTTTAATATCAGGTTTCAGAATTCCACAAAAACATGGCTCTTTCTTGGTCATGTCGGGATGGAGGCGACACACCGCCATCTGTCCGTATAAATTGTCACTTATCTTTATTTAATAATAAAAAATATTTGAAAATACGTTTATATTCATAAATCTATATATATATGTTTATTGAACATAATTCCTGTATGATACTTGTTGATGAATGAACCGTTAAAAAAGAAATTAAAAAAAGAAGTTACTCGGCTTGCCGCTAGAGTAGTTCCGATATTGATTCAGAGATGGCGTTGCGCGGCAACTCTACGGTAAGACGTCACTTCTTCCTAGATGAGAGCACAGATTTTTAAATCTATGAATCATATTAATATGTTTTTTTATTTCAATATTATGTTATTATTTGATAAAAAGTGTTGTAATTCAAGTTACTATTGACTTTTTATATTTTAGAATTTGTATTCCGATTTGACAATTGCCATATTGCCCGATACCTTTCATATGAGAATAAGTTTCGATTTCTTACTATTATAAACTTTATGTTATTTCTAGAAATGAAATATTTATATAACATATGTTTATAGAAAACATTGGGATACATAAGTGACATTTTTGTTATCAGTCATTTAGCTTGCGCAGATTTATTTTAGAAATTGATTCGAAAACCATAGGTGATTGCCTAAGATTTAAGAAAAATAAGAATTAAAATGTATTTCTCTCTGAAACTAATGTTAGACAATGCTTGAGACTACAAATATGTTCTACTATATATATAGAAATGTACTAATTTGGAAAACATATGAATATATATATATATTGGATGATCCATTTTAGTTAGCAACCTAATGATAAGTGATAATGAAAGTGATATCAAATGATAATTTTGTAGAGTTTATAATAAAATATATATGAATACATAACCGAGAAATACATAGTAATATTCAAAAATTCACATAAATATATATATATTTTTTAAATTATCACGTATTTAATAAACAGATTATATTCATTTGAATATAACTTATATTTCATTTTAACACTATATTTATATTTATTTGAATATTTCATCATTCCTATATATTTAAAAACCTCAAAGACCCATAGAGAAGAGCAACAAGTAGTTGTGATTTAGTCCGGTAGATGGCAGCAGCCTCCATGCAAAGCCTCAATTGTATATGATTTGTTAGAGAATATTATAGTCACATATCTGTATTCAAAATTATAAACCATTTACGTGCGTATATTTATTTAAAAACATTTTATTACTGCCCTTAATTCAATGATAAAATATTGGGAAGCCTAGCTCATCAGTGTTCGCCACTTTAATTTTGAAACCGCTAGGAGGGGTTCACCACTGATGAGCCAGACCCTCCCAATATTATTTCATTTCAGTAAGGGCAGTAGGGGATTGTGTTTATTAAAATAAAAAATAATATAACCGTCATCCTTTTATCCATTTAATTTAAATATTTTGAAAACGACACATAATCCCGCCCTTTCTCATACACACTAACAATCATACTCTCACAAATACATCATCACACATATCTGCACATAAATCCCTATTCAAACACATAGGCCTTTACGTAGTCTCACACATAGTATGGTTACACACATTAACTCACATAGAAACTTAGACATTCTCACCCTGCACATATTCCTTTATACACACATTAATAAATTCCTATTTATATACCCGATATATATAGATATATATATATGTAATTGCACATATAAAATGATCAATATCTGCACATACACAATACTTACACCCAAACCTACACACATAACCTTCCATAACACCCATAGTCCCCCATATACACTTACAATCTAACATACATAATCCCCTCACATAACCACAAACATAAACCACACATATATTTGCAAACATAAAATTCCATTCATAATAACACACACAGACCTTTCAGATACTAACACATATGTACACACCCACACATAACCACAAAAACTTACCCTCACGCAGATTTAACAAATATGCCGTCACATCACTCACACACATGGACTAATACACATGCTCATACACATATTCCCAGTTTCACTCATTCACACACTTCACATAACCATACACATATATCTACACACATCATATTAACAGGGATATAACCCCCTCCCCCCCCCCTCCCCCCACCAAAAAAAAAAAAAAACTTTCATAAACATTTACCATCACTCACATTCTCTCTCTCAGAAATATTTTTATATATATTTATTAGTTTAGAACACACATCCATATATAGCCATTGTTTGAAATTTATATGTTAAGTTTGTAATTATTCTTATTTTCTAATTCATAGAAGCATTTTTCTGTGGCAGACATATTCAATTTTTATCATCATCAGTATTTTAAAAATTATTATTGGTTTTTTCCTTTGTTAGTTATCAAATCATTTTGTAATTGTAGTTTCTTTTTTGTTTTGTTGTGTTCCTTTTTAAGCAATAAAATATATGTAAACTAAGGTGTAATATTCAATTCAAGCATATGGAACCAACATCGATTCATTTTTGAAACAAAGAAAAATCATAGCTTATACAACTTTCACTTTTCATACAGCCATAGATCCCATACATGCTCACCCTAATCCACCGCAACATAAACATCCTATAATGTTCACACCCTTACATCAACACCCACACCATACCCACACACCTATATATCCACCCACATTCCAACACCTGCACAATATTCACACAGATAGAAGCCCAAACATACGTCACCACATATAGACAGCATTCAACCTCACACATTCACAAATAGACCCCAACAGATACCTGCAAACATACACCTCAGCATATTATCACAACAACACCCTTCAAAAAATCATAGATAACCAGCCCTACTCATATACTTACACATATAAACCTCATGTGCTCGCATACTGTTTATATCGACATACACATCCGCATATACAACCTAGAAAATTAACCTCCTCATATACATATCCATAGGTCACTCGTGTCTATACACCCTCACACATAGAGATCTTTTGCACATACAGCCTCGCACATAATTATATTCGCCACCACAGGCTCTCAAACACATACAGTTCGACACTAACTTACTCATATATTCCCAAGAAAATATTCATAGGCACACATTCCCAAACATACCCACACACATAAATATATATATCTCCAAACCTACTCACAGACACAAACTATATCCATACTTACACATATAAACTTCCATTAATTTCGCACACTTACATTTACGCAAACCCATATCTACACACTTACCCACAGTTCCTACATTTTCTCACACATATACATCCACATATAGCCAATCCTGAGAAAAATGATTTATTTCATAAGAAAATTAACCATATAAAACTAGATATCAGTTTGACGTTTATGCGAAACATTTAACCATCGCCAGGTCCAATTGGTTGGTAGCCCTATATCTTGGGATGTTGATCTGGCCATTCCCTCTAAAGATGGATTTCAGAAGCTGCGATGCTACCCACGCAGTGAACGAATAGCTAATATGGGAAATTGGGTTTAAACACTTTTAACCGTTCTAACACCCCGCTGAATTATTATATCTAAATATTTATGTGGATAGCACACATGAGAGCGAGAACAATTGTTTTACTGATAATATAATACGAGCTACTATTATCGAAAATTGTCATAGGCAGAAGATTTGTTTAATATTAGGAGAGCTCCAGTCGGCTTCTTAGTAGATGTTCACTCGAGCGCGTGGCAGAATGTCATCCCCATAGCAACCGTTGTCATGGCGCTTCCTCCCTGTGTGAGATGCAGTATTTGGATCTTCTGTTGGAGAAATGGACGTGCACATTTAGGCAGTTGAAGTTGTCGTTTGGTGGTTTAAATATATATATTTTGGGAGGTTTTCATAGAATATATTTTAGAATGCTTATACCATTATCGAATACCTAAGGTTTTAATAAAGAATAAATGTGGGAAAAATTATCGCTACACTTATTTCAAGATGATTAAAAAACGAACCATTCTCTCTTTAAGAAATAATAAATTGTGAAAAATATTTTAAAAATATTTGTGAATATTTTATAAGAGTGTGAAGTGTATGTCTATATGTGTCTATGCGTGGAGGTTATGTTTATGTGAGGTATTTATGTCTTTTGGGTGTGTGTGTCTTTGTGTGTGGTATGTATCTGTGTGTGGTGTGGGTCTTAGTGTTGTGTGTGCCTTTGTGTGAATCATGCCTATTAGTGGCAGATGCATAGTTTGTGTCAATGTGTGATGTATCAGTGTGTGGTGTCTTTGTGTGGTGTGCATCTGAGTGTGTTACTATGTGTGGAGCCTTTGTATGGTGTGACAATTTTGACAATAAAAAATTATTTATTGTCTTCTAGACAATGTTACATAGATTCAATCAAAGAGAGAGAGAAATATATTATATATAGGAATATATAGGAAAAAGAAGATATATACATATATGATACAAAAATAATTCACAAGATGATGATGGGGGATGAAGGAAGGAAACCATGTGTGGTGTGTGTTCTGTGAGAATGGTGTGTGGTATTGGTGTTTGTGGCGTGTGTCTGTGTAAATCTTTGGAGGGGTTTGCCTGTTTGCGCCCATGTGTGGTGTATGTCTGTGTGTATGGTGTGTGATGTTTGTCTTAGTGTGTTTCTGGGTAGTGCGTGTGTTTTTGTGTGTATGCCTGTGTAGGGGGTCTCTGTGTGTAGCCAGCGCTTGTGTTTGTGGTGTGGGGTCTGTGTGTAGTCTATGTCTGTGTGTTTACTTGTAGTAGGGGTGTGTGGTATGTGACCCTGTGAGATGTTTGCCCGTGTGTGGGGTCAATCTGCGCGTGATGCTGGTGTGGTGTGTATTGAATGTGGTTTGTGAATCTGTGTGTGTGGGTATCATAAGTGTCCGAGTCTGTGATGTGTGTCTGTGTGTGGCGTGTATCTGTTTTTGGTGTGTGATATGTGTACGCGTGTTGTGTGTTTGCGCGTGTGGTGTGTGTCCTTGTGTTTTTTGTTTCTTTGTGTGACTTGTTTGTCTTATTGTAGTCTGTTTATTTGAGTAGCGTGTGTAGAGTGTGATGTGTTACGGGGTAGTGTGTGGCTCTTTATGTAGGATTTATCTGTGTGCTCTGAGTGTGTTTGTATTTCTGGTGTTTGCCTGTGTTCTTGGAGTGTGTATACATTTCTGGTGCTTGTCTGTGTCGTTGGATTGTGTCTATATTTTTGGTGAACGTCTGTAATGTGGTGTGTGTCAGCTTGTGGTGGGTTTGTGTGGTATAGCCCTTTGTGTGATGTGTGTCTCTTTAGCGTGTGTGCCTGTGTTTTTAAAAAATGTGTGATGTGTGACGTGTTTGTCTGGGTGTAATAGCTTTCAGAGTTATTGTCTGAATCCCGATATACATGCTAAAAGGTACAACTTCCTTAAGTTTTGTCCATGAGTGCATTTGGTTATCTCTTGTGTCTTCAATAAAGGTCACTGTAATAGCTTTCAGAGTTATTGTCCGAATCCCGATATACATGCTAAAAGGTACAACTTCCTTAATTTTGTCCACGAGTGAACATACAACAGTATCTATTGGGAAAAGTATCTATTGGGTGTAGTGTATTTGTGTGAAGTGAGTGGTGTGTATCTATGTTTGATGTGTTTCTGTGTAATGTGTGAGTCTGTCTTTGTAATAAGTGTGTTTGTATTTATATGTACTATATATATTATATTTCAATATGCAAACCTCAAAGTGTGTGTGTTTGGATCAATTCTAACCTCGCTGAGAAATAAGCTATACTGAGGATGAATGTGCATGTTTAAGTACATTAGTGATTTGTAAATTTCCCCAAAATGTATTTATTATATGGCATTAAAAATTCTATAAAACTTGTTGTTAGCTCATGAATTTCAATTGATGTTTCCTTTCCCGCTTTCCTTTGGTCAACTTTGTGGTCTTTGTTGCAGGGTATTCCTACTACTGTTCCAAAAATGCCGAGAGACAACATAAGCACTGACGAAGACTATTTGAAGGTACTGAGAAACTACTTCTCTCCTAACACCCCAGTAGTCAACGACGTCCTTTGGAAGTTTGTAAAGACTGCAATAAAGTTCAGATTCAAGCGATCACTTGAATTTTTAGTCGATGTTGGCGTCGACATGAATTCTCGATTCAATCAAAGAGAATTCCCGATTCATATTGTTGCAAGGACAGGACGAATTGACTTACTGAAAATTCTTAATAAGAAGCCTCTTGAAGTAAATATAATTTCTGCTTACAACCAATCCCCTCTTTATTTGGCCGTATTTTCAAATCAATACTATATGGCGAAAGAATTGCTCGAATTAGGGGCGGAAACAGAAGCAAGTTATGCAGAAGAATCTATTCCGCTGCTTGAGGCAACTGCTTCATCTTCAGAAGAAATGATGAAACTGCTGCTTTCGCACAACGCAAACCCAAATGCAGTAAGGATGGATGGATTAACTGCCATGCATTTAGCAGTCAACCTGAATGCTTTGGGGAAAGTAAAAATTTTGATTGATGCTGGAGCTTCGGTAAATGTGGCAACGGATGACGGCACCACGCCACTCCATGTTGGAGCTCAAGCTGCCAGCGTCAAAATGATCAGATACTTGATCCAATGCGGAGCAGATCTTGAGGCTATTGATGCCGATGGCTCTACTCCCTTGAAGATTGCTATCGAGGGCAAAAATCACATTGCAGGCAAAACTATTATCCAATACTTGCTTCTCACCGATTTCACAAAAAATCCAAATAATTACTTACGCGAAGAAAAACTGTCCTTGTTGGGATATTGGAATCGCTGCAAAAAAGAAGTAATTAAAATGAAAATTAATACAATCGGTTCGAGCAGTGTAACAATTTACAAATTCTTAATGCAGACCGATGAAAACATTATTGCAGGATATTTGCGTAATAATGAAACAGGATTCAGAAACTATTTACAAAGCCGGTACGTAAATAGAAAATACAAAACATTTTCTCCAATGATCAAAGAAAAAATTGACATTGGAAAGAATAGAATGACCTTGCTGGCTAAAAATGACATCATCTTCAAGCACAGCGAAATGAGCTGTCTTCCAGAAGATCTAATGCGTGTGATTCTGGAGAGCATTCCAAATGAAACCCTCTCCGATATGGTTGATTCGATTGTCCGTCCTTTGACACCTTGTGGCAGAAGGAGAAGGAGCAAAGGAAGGCTGTAATTACATGATGACATAAATTTCACTATCCCTGTTATATACATTCATTTTCAAAAATAATTCTAATAACGCACACTCAAATAGAAATCACGTAGATTAATTTTAAATTTGTATAGAGTTATATATATATTTTTATAAGCTTTCACATCCAATGTAACTTTTCTTTAAAGTATGATAATCACCCTGAGATATCTTGACTGAGATTAGTAAACAATCAATATTGCCTTATGGTAAATATCTCTCACGTATAGATTAGATCGTATAGCGATAAAAGGTAATTAATGATACAATTGAGCACTGATTGAAAAAAAATATCTTATCACTCGAAACACGATAAAATGAGCCCTTGCTTGAGTTTTTGAAGCTAATCTTCAATAATTTCATCTTTTTATTATTATTAAGATACAATTGAGTACTGAAATGACTCTCCACATTCTATTTGAAAGCATTCCGAACAGTCAAATACAGTTTATGAGGGGCAGCCTTTTTAGGCTGAAAGAAGCAGGTTACAGTATCTTTTACTTTACCCATTTATATACTTTACTCCTCAGGAAGAATGTAACACACATTACAGGATACGTCTTTATCCACATTGAATTTATCCAATCATTATGATTTTGTAATCACTAAGGCACATCATTGTTATTCACTGCTTTTATAGAGAAAAAAACATTATGACAGGTTGGATTTATAATAAGAAATAAATAAAAAGAAAGGGGTTGAAACGAGTTTTTTTAACAACTGCTTTTAGTGCGTTATTATTATTATTTTTGAAAATTATATAATATTTATATTTTAAAGAATTCTCAGCAATTAACAAATCTTTTAAAATCCTTATTTTTCTGCAGCATAATATATATATCTTTCAATTAAATCATGGATTTTCTATACATAAAATGAATGTATAATAATGCTGAAAATAGGATTGGGAAATTTATGGATCTCTGCACATCCTTTCATCTCCTTTTTCATTAACAATCATTGAGACTTGTTCAAATGGGCAGATATCATCGACAACATATAGTTAGGAATACACATCCCAATCACAGACATTAATGCCAATATGTAGTGATGTAGACTACTCTCTCCAATGACAGGAATTGATGTAAATATTTAGTGTAGAATATCCATGTCAATGACAGACATTAATGTAAATATGTAGTGTATAGAAAACCCTTGCCAATGTTAGAAATTAATGTAAATATGTAGTGTATAGAATACCCATGCCTCAATGACAGTAATTAATTTCAACATGTAGTTTAGAAAATACCCATGCCAAATTAAAGCCATTAATGTCAACATGTAGTGTAAAATACCCATGCCACAAATGACAGTAATTAATTTTAACATGTAGTGTAAAATACCCATGCCACAAATGACAGTAATTAATTTTAACATGTAGTGTATAATACCCATGCCACACAAATGACAGTAATTAATTTTAACATGTAGTGTATAATACCCATGCCAAATTAAAGCCATTAATGTCAACATGTAGTGTATAATACCCATCACAATGACAGTCATTAATTTAAAAATGTAGTGCAGAATATACCCTTGCCAATGACAGACATTAATGTCAACATGTTGTGTAAATACCCTCTACGATCACAAATATTAATTATAGCTTGTCGTATAGCCTTTCGGTGCAATTTTATTTAGCTTTAAATCAAATAATGTCATTTTAAAGATTTTCATAATTGTGTGTTTATGATAAGGTTATTTTAAAGAGTTCACTAAATCAATTAATGGGTAATACAATTCCAAATTATCCTTTATGAGCTTTGAAAAATAATGGATAAGTGAAAACATGCTGGACAACACGTTTCTTAAAGGAAGCCTTTTGAAGAAAAATACCACTAAAATGATAATCGACTTGCTGAGCCAAAAGATGAACATCCAAAAGAGGTGTCCTTCATCATGATCAAGATCGAACTCGTACACTCAGGAAAGATCTTCCCGCAGTCCTTGGGCAAGGAGAAGAATACTCCGACCTACAACTATGACACACTGGACTCTAACAAACACAACTTAGAGACCTTCAATTATAGCATGAAGAAGAGCCGCAATCAGCTAATTGAAGAGAAACAAACGACTTCTAACAGATGGCCAATGATTGTAGCTAAACATGTACAATGCTTGTCTGGAATTGATTGCATCTAACAATAGCTTCAGACTCTTTTCATCTTATTATTTACTTTTTCACGATATTTTACTTTTAAATATTTTAAATTTCACAGTAATTTCCTTCATTTTAATTACAGATTAATTACGCATGACTTTCTCTTGAATGTTAATATTTGAAATCAAATTTTCGTGTATTTTATTTAAAAAAACATAATTTATTACAATTTCTTACAATATTCTCCATAATTTTGAAGTATTATTTTAGCTGTGAATATATTTTTATGATTATTTTTTAGAATTAGTTTAATGTTCTCTATATTTTATATATATCCAGGCATGTGTTTATATATATATAATATATTTAGATTGTTGTTATTGTCAAGGAATACTATATATTCTATGTGGAAAAATATTTGTGTTTATTTGTCAAACGCATTGTCTCTCTATTTACGAATCTGTATAATTATATTGTGCCATTGTTGTATCTTAATGTACATATAATAATCGATATACATATGTGTATATGATCCTTGTGTCAAATATAATTGTTTAAGATCCATATTAATTTGTTGATTATGAGCACATATTCATTTGATATTTCTTTAATATATGTTTATTTCAAAGTCTTTGTTTTACGGTTACCTTTTTATTTATATTTAATTTTCAAAGAACCCCTCTCTTATTACACCTTTAAAAAAAAACTAAAATTCTTTAATAAAATATTTCAATAAATGATATAATATTTTAAGGTTTCCTCCACTATTGTAGACTCTGTTATATTTCTTGTGTGCATACTCTCATATGTATATATATGATAAATACCTATTAACATATCATATATATTATCCTTTTTATATTTTATTTCATTTTTCAAATATCTCTTACTTCACCTTTAAAAACGAAATATTCCAAAGATTTATTTGATTTTTTCTTTTCATTGTAATTTTTTAAACTTTTATTAAATTTTTAGAGTGCACACATACAGTCTTATATTTCTTGTTTATTGGAAATACCTATTTACCTATATAATATATATTACATATTGATTTATTATTAATAGGCTAATTCCTTAATAGAATGTTCATATCAATAAGCTTGAGGGATGTATCATGAACGCATGACGCACGAGTAGTCTCACGTGTGTTTGTTTCTGATATTTATTTTCTATAGTTCGTTATACATTTGCCTAGCTTAATCTCAGTGTAATATAATTTAATTTACCTTATTTTAATTTTCCTGTAGAAGGGCGTTGGCCGAGAAAGCTCGAAATAAATTTATTTGCAAAAGAAACTCATCCCTCAAGCTTATTGATTTGAACATATTGATTTAATTGATGTTGTTTTTCTGAAGGACTGACTAGAAATAACATAGAAGAATAAACACAAGTCGGGGAGAAGAGCTTCTTTATATAAGACGGCGATCGTACAAGCTTTCGGGCAAGACTTCCTTCTACGGGTACTTGCCCGAGGGCAAGACTTCCTTCTACGGGTACTTGCCCGAGGGCAAGACTTCCTTCTACGGGTACTTGCCCGAGGGCAAGACTTCCTTCTACGGGTACTTGCCCGAGGGCAAGACTTCCTTCTACGGGTACTTGCCCGAGAGCTTGTACGATTGTTGTCTTATATATTTAAAGTAAACGAATAATTGGGCTGCAAAACATAACCACCAAAAATCCGAAAGATTAATCCTTTAATCTCTGATCTCCAAACAACATAATAGCATTAATCGCAGAATAGAAATCCCTGAACAATTTGACCATATTCCATACCACAAAAATCATATCTCTCGTTTATCTAAATCATAGTCTAAAACTTAACTTTATTAAAATATTGTAATTAAGGTTAATTTCCATTCCAATTGATAAACATAGTAAAATAGTAATAATATATGTAGATTTAATACTTTTATTTCTGAGATATATATATGTAAAATTTGTAACAAATTAAATGTATATAACTGTCTCTCAAAAATCAAATAGTTCATTTTTGCCTGTAGAAGGGCGGCTCCAGCCCGAAAGCTCGCGAATATTATAATAAAAGAAACTCATTGCGAAAGGTTGTTGTCTTATATAAAGAAGCTCCTCTCCCCGACTTGTGTTTCTTCTTCTATAGCCAATAGGGAGATTGTCGTTGTCTTAATAGAGATAATATGTTCGCATGTTTACTTTCTTTCTGTGAAAAATTTCAATCTTTCCAAATGTAATTTGTGATTGTGATTCCAAAGTGTTAATAAAATGTTGTGCTCACGTCTAGAGTGTGAATATTTATTTAACACATAAGTTTCACACACAGGGAGAATCTGCAAAAGTTCAACGTTCAAGACTTGAAGATGGATGTAAGGTAAGATGGGGTTTGAACATGTAGACATGTGATGCACAGTGAACACAGTCGCCAGCTACTACCCACTGTTATTATCATAGCCTGTACTACATGTGTGTGTACGAGGGATAATAAAAATCAAAAGACAAAGGGTCCTTGCATGTTGATGTTGAGACTTGAAGCAGATTAGAGTGTGCTAGATTGCAGAGTCTATCAATAGATGGCGCATCGTTTTTGCGTCTATTTTCACAGAGAGGTATCCATTTATATTTTCAAATGAATATTATCTCAATAAAATTTCGTTCTCAATAAAATTTGCGCCTATAATTTTCCTTTCTCTCTCCACATTACCTGCCAAACATCTTAAATACAAATTACGATGATTTAGGGATTTCATTGTTTATTTCAACATCCACACTGGACTGACGAAGGCCATAGCCTCAAACTATGTTATTCAGGTGAGAGTACTGAATTTTCCAAAGCTAGGTTTGTTATTTTTACACCTACTAGAGCCCTCTATATTGCAGAGATGGTAAATATATAGCAGCTAGGTTAAGCGACTTTGCTGACGGGTGAGGTAGCTATTCATTTTAGAGATTGACATCGGTCTGAAAAGAGCTCCATCTATATTTTGGCCATGGGATTGAACTAGACACTTAACAAGACAAACAATTCTTCGCCAAATCCTGTAGATCATAGCTAAGTACGCTCTGAGCCAACAAGGACTATTTCCCGAAACAATGATCTCCAGTTAGGCGTTTTAAATTTACCAATGCTCTTGTTTTGTGGTTTTGTAATCTACTCGAGACTACTAGAAGGCAGATACAATGGATGACGCATAATATTTCTGCGTCTATTACGGCGTAATTTTCAATAAATACTTTGGATATATAATTGGCATAACCACCTCAATGACTAAATAAACTTTTAGTAAATGCTTAAGAGTCACTATTTCTTTTGTTGATATCATGAAATAAAAGACCGTCCTAGAATTACAGTGTCAATAGTTCAAAGTCTTCAGGAGTACTTCTGAGGCTGATACTGTAGCTTTGCCATTGACTCGAGTCTCCTAGATTAGAGAGGCGCTTAATAGATAGTACATAATCATTGCACCTCTTTTGATGGGATCTTAAATTTTTATATTGAAATCCATCCGACAAAATATCCAGCTGTTTTTAAAATAGATTATAGGCTTAGCCACGTTACTAACAAAACATATCTTTGGCAAATTCTGAAGAATTCGTTGAATCCTTTTTAACTCCATGAAATCTAAGCTCGATTTATAATGACGAGGACCATAGTTCAAAACCTTTTACTCCAGTTGGACACTATAATTTTGCCAAGTCTGGTTTTGCGTCTTTGTCACCAACTTGTGTCTGATAAATTTCAGAGTGAATCATTAAATGGTAAATATATTTTGCTCTATTTTGACGAGAGATAGAATCCCTTGTTAGAGGATATACTCTCGAAAAAAAAATCCTTCTATATAGTGGTCTTAGGATTGGCCTTTTCTGGTTATCAATGGTTAAACATCTTTGGCGAATAATGAATATTTAAATTAAATCTAAGCTTGCACTAGAGAGAGAAAGACTAACGAGAGTTATATCCTCAAAACAAGGATCTATAAGAAGCCAGATGAATTGCTGAAGATGGTGATCTGGCTTTTTCACCATCTGTTCTATAATCATCATAATAAATTATTAATAAATCGGTATATCTTGAAGACGGAGAGGTAGACTTTCTCATTTATCTCAAAATCCTACCAAATATTTTATTTTGACCATAGAATTACTTTAGCCATTTTACGAGCTAATCACATCTCTATTAAAAATAGAACAAAAGTGAAATTGTACTGAACTCAGATTTATAAATTAAGAAAAAGGCATCTTCTCTGGTCGTGCAACTGAAAGTTGTTGATAACTTGCGCCATATGTCGGAATAAATGTCAACTAATCGTTAATTTTTAATTATTCAAGAAACTTTTTATTAATTTATCAACCTGATTCCAGTGAAATTTCACTGTTGTACTATTTTTAAATATATTTTGGACTTTTTACGTATTTATGGCTCTAAATACCCCATTCACTGATTTTCACAAAACCTCAAGGACCAACATTTTGGTTGTTGAGGTAGTCAGCACAACGCTATCGAAGACCAATAGCCTGAAATGATTACGTGATTGGGTTTTCTTGAATAATTAAGAGAGGCTATTTAACGGCCACTACTCTATATATTACAGTAAATAGTTAAAATATTTAATGGTTACTTTTGGCAAAATGCTTCCTATGATATATATTATCGAATATACCTTACTGCAATGATAAAAGATTATTAGATAAGAGGCTTTGACTCATCAGTGATGAACCCTCTCAGAGGTTTCGTCAATTAATATCTATAATTTATATTCATATGCGTGCACCTTTGAATACTTATAAAATTATGCCCATAGGTTTCCTAAACACCTCTAAGCTGCCATCTTTAGTAAAAATGCACGGAATATGAGAACAAAAATTCAATACAATATTGAGAGATCTGGAGATTCGGCGAAATTGTTGAAAAAGAACACCACTGATGAGCCAAACCCTTTCATATAATAATCTTATCATTTCAGTAAGGTCTGTGAGTTAGTGTATATTTGATAAAATATATATGATAATAAAAGCATTCTTTTCTTCCAGAAATATAATGGTTAATTTGTCGATTGGTGGTGATTAAGATTAAAACAGGAAATGTATGTTTTGAAAGATCTATGGATGTATGTGTGATTCTAGTACTGTAGAACTATATACCTAAAATAAAGTGTCGATTCATTGAGAAATGTTATTGCGACAAATCACAATGTTAGGCAATATTCTATATACAGTTAAGAGCGTCATGCGCTCTTCATCTCTGTCACCGTTTGCTTTTTTTTTTTGGAATGGCGCTCTCCTATTGGTTCGCTACGATGGTGCCGCCACTGCGCGAGACACATTTTTTTTTACTTTGCCCTCCCCACTCGCTTTTTGGTTTTTGTAACTATTGTGTTGGAGAGGGTCGCTCCTTAAATAAATGCATATATTAGTTAATAACTAAATGGAATCCTCTCTTTCTATTTCCCAGTAAGAGACGCCTACGGAAGCCAACAGTACATAGACAGATAAAGCACATAGGCTATAGTTATTAACTAATATATGCATTTATTTAAGGCGCCAATTTATAAGTGTAACAAATAGTATTTGAATAAAAACATTTAATCGGGTAAAACACGGGCGTTAATGATCCAACAAGTCCACGTGTCTAAATTAAAACACGGGCGTTACCCGGGTCATTCGGCTAGTTTAAACATAAGCATTAACTTTGCGACATTTATTGATGAAATTGGAAGTCATTTTTTAACGTGTATTTTATAACACATACATAATAATGAAAAAATAGTACAAATGTAATATTGTACTGGGATAAGTTGCATAAATTAAGAAAAAGGGATCTCCTTATCGTGCAACTGAAAGTTGCTGATGGATTGCGCCATCTATCGGAATAAATATCAACTATTCTCGTTGATTTTTAAGTATTTGTAGTACTCTATTTGGCCAATTCTGGAATAATTAAAAATCAACGAGAATAGTTGATATTTATTCCGATAGATGGCGAAACCCATCAGCAACTTTCAATTGCACGATAAGTAGATACCTTTTACTTAATACATAATAATACATACATAATAATTAAAAGTATTTCTACAGAATGTATAATGCAAATAAAGAAATTGAAAGCAGAAGGGCTCAGCTCATCAGTGGTTGCTCGCTTAATCTCTAGACCGCTCAACAACAACGAAAATTGAATATTCAGCATTGATTAGCATATCATTATATTTGAAAGATAATGATTACATTATGTGGTTTACTTCGAATGAAAAATAACAG
The DNA here is from genome assembly GCA_030710605.1 of Cordylochernes scorpioides. Lineage (NCBI taxonomy): Eukaryota > Metazoa > Arthropoda > Arachnida > Pseudoscorpiones > Chernetidae > Cordylochernes > Cordylochernes scorpioides. The sequence continues at coordinate 177,513,244 of CP092886.1, read as the reverse complement.
GCTGAAACAGATTTTAAACAATACTAATTTTTTTTTTTAATTAATGTTTCGTTAATATTTATTTATGGCTGTTTAAAAATATACCATTTTAGGAACTCATATCAATATATTGCAGGTGAAAGAGAGTTAAAAATTAAAATAATATAATAAATAATAGAATGATTTACATTCATGGACAAAACTTAAGGAAGTTGTGCATTTTAACATCTATATCGGGATTCAGACAATCGTGACCAAGCGTGAACAAAATTACCTCCGTCTCCTTAAAAAAAAAAAAAAAAAACAAACAATAAACATAAAAAAAAAAAAGATGGACGGCCGGTGACATCATATACTTTCCACTTCCTTAAATTTTGTCCATGAGTGTATATGTTCGAACGATTTTTTCACAAGAAAAATAGCAATATAAAAACCTCAGTTTGAGGTTTGTGAAAAACTATGAAAGATTTAACTGTCACTCCTAGTCCAATTAATCGGCATCAATGTTTCTTGGCCAAGTTTTCCCGTCCGCCCGGCATGTGCAATCTGAAGATGGATTGCAGGAGCTGCGATGCTATACAGGCAAACACTTAACAATTCTCTATATGGAGATTTCCTTCTCTACAATGGCGTCAAACTGGATGCGGCTATCATTGTGACGCAAGCAGAACCTGTATTCGTCTGAAAACACGACGTCACGCCATTCTTCGTCAGGTTCGTTGTTGCTCACACCATTAAAGGCGCTCCTGTTCTTTATGTAACGTCAAGGGTGGCCGAAGACATGGTCCCCAAGCTTACAGTCCATGCTGCTACAAATGTCGCTGAACTGCTCGTACAGCTATTTTTGACCTGAAAACGTTCTCCATTTTTGACTCGGGGCTCTTGACGTGGCTATACGAGCCATAAAGATCATGCGGGTAACATGCCGGTCTTATAAAATGTTATTAATAGCGGCCACTGAGATCCAGTACGTCGCTCTGTATGGCCCTTTGAACCCATCGATTTTATATTCTGCTAACAGCCATGGGATCTTGACCGAGGCGAGCAGAAATACTGCGGTACGTTAAACCGTAATCCCGGTAGGCTACAATTCTACTTCTATCAAATTCAGAAACGTGTCGGTAAGCATTTTTCCTTCTTACTCGTGGCATCACGACAATATTTCACATCGAAGCAACGTTTCAAATGCAATTTATGCATAGGAAACCTATTGTGAAATATCGTGTTTTCAACATATTGTAGGTGTCGGTACCGGGGCTTTTTGCATAAATGTGTTGAAAACCTAATCAGAGAATAATTCTTCTCATGTAAATTTTAAGACTTCAGCCTGTTTAGCTTTCTTTGTGTAGTAATTTTACTGTCTAATACTGTACAATATAGTACACTGCGTGACATTGAAAATGGAACACCAAGAAATAGTGGCCAGAAAATTATGCAAATTTCAGGGTAGACGCGCCTAACCGAGTTATGCAAATGATGTAAAATGCGCAGCTCTCGTGCGCACATGGAGTAAGATATAAGGGAAGGAACTTGCAGAAAGGACAGTATTCGTGTCGTTATTTCATCAAGGAAAATCATTGTAGAAATTTTGTTCTTGTGTCAAAAGACACGTGTAATAACAGAGGATGCCAGGTCATCGTAAACGGAGGCAGTTCAAGCAGACAGACGCTTTTACGAGGGGCATGGTGATCGGACTGAAAAGGGCTGGTTGGTCCATACGTCAAATCGCAGCTGATACACACCTTGGTGCGTCCACGGTGCACCGACTGTGGAGAAGATGGTTGGAACAAGGAAATGTGGCAATTTATAGGAATGTCGGTGCAACCAGAGTGACGTCAGCACGTGTGGATCGGCGTATCCTTCGACAAGCAGTGGCGGCCCCACAAGCCACTTGTACCGCCATCCTGCAACATGTGCAAGACACCCTAGATCATTCCATCTCGACCAGAACCATTTCCCGTCGATTGGTTGCTAATGGCTTGCACTCATGCCGTTCAGAAGACGAACTGTGGCAAATGGTTGAGAGGGAATGGAGAGCCATCCCTCAGGACGCCATCCGTACTCTGATTAACTCTCTACCTAGACGTGTTGCTGCGTGCATCGCCGTCCGCGGTGGTCCTACTTGCTACTAAGCCGACGCCGTTCTCGCTCTGTATTATGACTATCATTTTGAAATAAAGATCACTTATTGTTCGTCCCTGTCCCTCTCTGTCTGCCGAGTTTCATCACTTTCTGGCCACTATTTCTTGGTGTTCCATTTTCAATGTCACGCAGTGTATATATAAATAGGGATAAATTTATAATTATTACTTTTGGAAATAGGTTTCTTTTGATATATATTAGCTAATATATATTATCTCCAAACAGAACTTTTGACTCTGCAAATATAAAATTTATAAGATGATAGGGTTTGGCTCATCACTGGTGAACCTTCTCACCGGTTTCGTCAAATTATTCTCTAGACTTTGAAATTACATGTATGCACCTCTATGCATACTCATAAACTTATCTATAAAAATAAAGGTCACCTCTCCCGTCAATATAGACGTCAAAACTAGTCGCCATCTATTGACCCTCGTCGCAAACAAGCGGAATCAGGTCGGTGACAAAACCACAAAGTGAACACAATAGATGGCGTCTAGTCTTAACGTCTATTTTGACGGGAAAGGTGACCTTTATTTTAATAGAATTTCCTTCTATATTTTGGCCATAGATTTGGCCTACACACTCTGCAAGCAGCTAAACACCTTTTCGGCAGATTGTGACGAATTCATTTGAATCCTCGTGGATCTCATCGAATAAAGCTCTCCCTAGCCTGACAACCATTAACCCGAAACCATGGTCTCCAGGCGGACGTTTCTTAGTTTGCAAAAGCTGCTGTTGTGGCTTTGTCACCGATCTGTGGCGTCTAGTTTTGACGTCTATTTTGACTGGAGAGATGACCTTTATTTTTTATAGATTGATACTTGTATTTTTACGGTAAAATTCCCATTTATTAGATTATATCCATAGCTTCTCCTAAACACACCCCTAAGATGCTTGTTTTAGTAAATTCAGAGAATAAATAAAAGCAATCCGATACACTAGTAGAGCTGTCTGGAGATTTATTTGGCGAAATCATCGAGAGGGTTTACCTCTGATGAGCCAAGCCCTTTCATCTTATAACTTTTCTAACTGCATTAAGGTCTGTATATAGAGTTAATATTTTATAATATATATTGTAGTGTATTTGCCTATCGAATTATGGATATGCAAATATCCTGTTTTGCATAATGGTTTTCATAGAATTTTGTATATAAATAGAGACAGTTTTTAGCTACCAGCAGTCAGTCAATTTATGTTAATAAACAAGATTACTGGAGTCCGTTTGCCTCAGTGAAGCGACACCTCACTCTTGGCTACCTCCCAACCTTCTAGGATAAAACAACTCTGGCGACGAGAAAATCTACGGGAAGCTACGGTAGTGACTACGAGGTTTGCAACGATTGGTACGTGTCTACGGGAACGACCACGAGGTTGTAAGGATTGCGGACCTACGACTGACTCAAAGCATCAAACTGAGGAAAGATGGCAACTAATCAAACTGTACCGTTCAGAGTCTTAGATTCGAAGGAAGAAAATTTTGAAATCTTCGTACAGCGATTTGAAGCGGCTTGCGAAGCTAATGAAACAAGTGACCAGAAAAGGGTCGTAATCTTGCTAAGTTTATTAAACTCTGAACTCCTTAAAGTAGGGAATGATTTGTTCTACCCTGAAAATATTAAAGCGCAGTCTTATGAAGTAATAATTGAAAAAATAAGACGACATCTAGCGCCTAAGCCAAAAGTAATACCTCAACGATGCATGTTCTTGAAAAAGGTGCAAAAAGAAACTGAAACTGTTTCTGAGTATCTAAGAGAACTGAAGCACCTAGCCACAAATTGTGAATTTGGCAGTATGCTGGAGATGATGTTACGGGATAGATTCGTAGCAGGCTTGTCATCCGAAGCCCTCCAGAAAAGACTCTTGCAGGAAGATGATGACGTAAAGCTGGATAGAGTATTTGCCATTGCAGTCTCGTACGAGTTAGCCGAGAAGGATGCTAGTGAACTGCATGGAAATTGCATAGGCAAAGTGACCTCGCATTCTGAAAGAAATAGAAGGGAGAGGCACACCCCTGTGCAGAAATATAGGTCTACGGCAGGAGTGAGAAGGTGCTACCGGTGCGGCGAAAGGAATTCCCACCTAGCACCAGCATGCCAACACAAGTAAAATGCTTGTTATAAGTGCAAAAAGATTGGGCATCTAAGTAAAGTATGCAAAGCGGCAAATTATGCACTGAAAAATAGTTATGTGCAAGAACAGATACTGTCCCTCAAGGGCGAAACGGAGGTTAAAGTTACGCTCACTTTAGACGGAAATGTATTAAAGTGTGTAGTGGATACTGGAAGTCCGGTAACATTGATGCCGAAAACCATCTTCAAGAAGTTCTGGAAAGTAAAATTATTTCCTAATTCGAAGAATTTAAAAACCTTGTGCAATAATCCTATCAAGATAGTAGGAGAAAGGGACGTTTTTGTTGGAGAAGCCGGAAAGAGACTTGGATTAATAGTGGTGGATGAAGGTTTCCCAGAGATTTTACTGGGAAGGGAATGGCTGAGATTCTTGAATATTGACTATTGTAGGTTACTAAATGTGAATAAAATCTTCGAAGAATCTTGCATGAAGTCATTAATTGAAAATATTAAATTTTATTCAATAATGAACTGGGTTGCTTAAAAGATGTAAAATTAAACATTTTCATTAAGAAGGACGCAGCACCAGTGTTTTGTAAGGCTCGAAGTTTGCCTTTTGCTATAAAAAAAGGTGGAGGATGATTGGAGGATATGGTAGATAAAGGAATTTTAGAGCCTCTTGATTACGCCGACTGGGCAGCACCCATAGTACCAGTTTTGAAGAAAGATGGCAGAATTAGAATCTGTGGAGATTTTAGGAGTACGGAAAATAAGGCAATTATATTGTATAAATACCCATTGCCAACGATAGATGAGATTTTTTCTAAATTATCGGGTAGTACAGTTTTCTCAACTCTGGACCTTTCAATGGCCTATCTGCAGGTAGAGCTGTAAGAAGCCAAAGGAATAGTAAATATAAATACTACGAAGGGATTGTTGCATATAAAAGACTCCCTTATGGTGTGGCTGTAGCACCGAATAAATTTCAGAGGTTGATGGACACCATTTTTGCTGACATACCAGGAGTGGCTTGTTATATTGACGACATTTTGGTGTCAGGTAGAGATGCAAATGAGCATAAAGCCAAGTTGGAGCTGGTATTTAAAAGATTAGAGGACAAAGACTTGAAATTGAATAAAAATAAATGCAGGTTCGCTGTTGATTCGGTTGAATACTTGGGTTTTCGAATCGATAAGAACGGCCTGCATCCATTGATCAACAAGATACAAACTGTCTCTAATGCTCCTGAGCCTAAGAACATTGGCCAGTTACGAACATTTATCGGAATATTGATGTATTACGACAGATTTATAAATAATATCTCTCATATTTTAACTCCTTTTTACAAGTTGTTGAAGAAAAATACTCATTGGAAATGGACAAGAGAACATCGGATATTGTTCAATAGATGCAAATCATTATTGACCAATGAGTCAGTATTGGCATACTAAGATCCAACGAAGGAACTGGTACTGTCATGCGATGCCTCAATCTATGGACTTGGTGTGGTACTTAGTCACAGAGACAAAAATAAGCAGGAGAGTAAAATAGCGTTTGCGTCGCGAACCCTTACAGATTCTGAAAAAAAATATTCCCAGCTAGAGAGAGAAGCCTTAAGTATTGTTTATGGCTGTGATAAATTCAGGCAATACCTTCTAGGACGCTCGTTTGTGTTGGTGACGGATAACAGGCCGCTGATGCACTTGTTCTCACCTCACAAACCGATTCCAGTATGTGCAGCGTCAAGGATAAAGCGTTGGTCGCTTAAGCTGGGTGCTTTTCATTACTCAGTTGAATTTCGGAAGACTGACGACCACGGAAATGCGGATGCTTTATCAAGGTTGCCGTTAAAAGTAGTTGAGAGAGAGTCTATTGATGATGATCAAGTCTTGCCTCTGAGAAAAATGAATGAAATACCTTTTTCATTCCATTATTCCCTTTCTACAAAATTAGGAATGAACTAAGTGTGGATTTTGGCTGCTTACAGTGGAGGGAACGGATAGTAATTCCTCCCAGATTGAGATCGCAGATTTTGAGAGACCTACATGAGATGCATTTTGGAATAGTAAAAATGAAAAAAATCGCACGGAGATATTTTTGGTGGCCTGGAATGGATGGGAACATCGAAGATATGGCCCGGGAATGTACCATCTGTCAGGAATCTGCAAATATGCCTCCTTCCACGATTTCAGAATGGACTTGGCCCGAAAAACCCTGACATCGCCTACATATGGATTTGGCCGGCCCTTTTATGGGTAGAATGTTTTTGGTCATAGTGGACGCCTATACAAAATGGTTGGAGATTTTTATCCTGAAAGAAATAACCAGAAAAACCATTATTTACCATCTTAGGAAAGTGTTTGCAAGGTTCGTCTGCCGGAATTATTAGTAACGGATAATGGGCAACAGTTTGTCTCAGGGGAATTTGAGGAATTCACCAAGATGAACGTAATTCGGCATACAAAAACAAGCCCATACAATCCAAGCACAAATGGATTAGCTGAGCGCTATGTGCGAGAGTTCAAGACCTCACTAAGGAAGAACAGTGGAAAGGATGGCCTTGAGACAAACTTGGAGAGATTTTTATTGGCTCAGAGAGCATCTCCACAGACAGTGATGAAGGAATCGCCGGCGGAACTATTGATGAAAAGGCGTTTAAAAACAAGGTTTTCAAATCTAATGCCTAAAATGGAATTTAAAGGAGAGGTGTTTCATGAGGCCCTAAAAAGCAAGGTAATTTCAACATAGGTTCCTATGTTTATTTCCGGAATTATGCTGCTGGACCAAAGTGGAAGCTGGGCACAATACTAAAACTTCTTAGTTGCCGCCACTACCAAATAGGATATGAGGACCAATCTTTCAGGAGGCACATAAACCAGTTGCGCCCTGTAAAGGAAAAACCAGAGGCTACAGTACTGAAAGATGTATTTCCAGGTACATCTACGGAAACCCTGGAAAACCATCCTGAGATGAAGCCCTCTCAAGTTGGCCTGGAGATCCTTGAGAGGAAATTGCCAGATATGGAATTTGCAGAGAAGCCGAAATCGACAGGGCAGGACTTGGCACCAGTTGAAGACAACCAGAGTCATGTTGCTGCTTCTGGAGAAAAGGTCCCGAGCCCTAGACCCCAGCGAGAGAAGCCGCGGTCAACAAGGCAGAACTTGGCACCAGTTGGAGCCAACCAGAATCATGTTGCTGCTTCTGGAAGAAAAGTCCCGAGTCGGAGACCAGGAGACCGCCTGACCGACTCCAATATTATTAGGAGGGGAGGGTCTAGAGTATTTGCATATTCTATTATGGATATGCAAATATCCTGTTTTGCATAATGGTTTTCATAGAATTTTGTATATAAATAGCGACAGTTTTTAGCTACCAGCAGTCAGTCAATTTATGTTAATAAACAATATTACTGGAGTCCATTTGCCTCAGTGAAGCGACACCTCACTCTTGGTTACCTCCCAACCTTCTAGGATAAAACATATATCATAAGAGAATTTTTTTCTAGAAGTTATAATGACTATTTTTTTTCCGATTGATTATAATTCAACAGTAAATGCATGTTTGAAAATAGAGGGAATTGTTGAAATATAAATACAAGGTATGTCCCATAAGTTCCCGGACTGGGTCCATAAAAAAAAAAAAAAGAAAAATGTAAATGAATTTGACTGTTTATTATAGAAAAAATATCTGGCTACACGGTGGTACCAATATCGAGGCGGTACTTGCGCGCGCGCCAAGGTTATTCTAATTTATTTAAAGGTCACACCTAGCGCTGCGGCGATTTTACGATGGAACAAAAATTGAAGCAGAGGATTTGCATAGAATTTTGTGTGAAACTTCAAATATCAGCAACCGAAACTTTTGAAATGCTTAATAAAGCATTCCCCAATGACGCCCCAAAGAGAACAACTGTTTTTGAATGGCATTCTAGATTTAAAGCTGGCAGAATTTCCATTGAAGATGATCCTCGTCAAGGACGCCCAAAATTTCAAAGGACTGATGAAAATGTGCAAAAAATCACCGATTTGATAAAAGAAAATCCTCGAACCACTTTGCTGGAGCTAGAGCAAGACACAGGCATCTCTAAAACAACGATTGGAAGGATCGTAACCGAAGATTTGAAGCTCAAAAAGACTCCTGCAAAATTCATCCCAAGATTCCTCACCAATGAGCAAAAACTGTGTCGGCTTGCAACCTGTGAGGACATGATGGAAATGACAAGAACGGATCCAGAATGGAAAGACAAGATAATCACAGGCGACGAGACATGGGTCTATGGCTATGACCCTGAACCCAAACCTCAATCTGCCGAGTGGAGAGGTTAGGATGAGCCTAGACCCAAAAAATCCAGAAACAAGGTGTTGCTGGTCGCTTTTTCGGATAACAAGGGCATTGTTCATCACGAGTATCTTCCTGCAGGCCAAACAGTTATTAAGGAAATGTATTTGGGCATTCTTCGCCGTCTAAGGGAAGCGATTCGAAAAAAAAGGCCAGAAAAATGGACTAATGGTGGCTGGATCCTACACCATGACAATGCTCGCCCTCACACAGCGCACTTGATGACTAGCTCTTTGGCGAAAAACGGGACACAAATCCTACTTCAACCACCCTATTTCCCAGACATCGCACCAAATGACTTTTTCCTGTTCCCCAAACTTAAAGCAGTTCTAAAAGGAAGACATTTTGACACCAGGGATGACATAATAGAAAAATTGCCGTTAGCATTGAAGAGCATTCCAAAAGAGGCTTATAAAAACTGTTTCGACAATTGGGAGAAACGATGGCGCTGGTGCGTTGAAGCAAGGGGGGATTACTTTGAAAAGTTTTAATTAAAAAATTTTAAAAAATCTTACCTTTTTTTTTATGGACCCAGTCCGGGAACTTATGGGACATACCTTGTATATCTGAAATAAAGACTCATATAATGTATTGAAAATTAAAAACTATTATAGACGCGTATGATTCTTTTTTATTTTAATTCAACAATTTATACTGCCCTTACTGCACTGAAAAAATTAATGGAAGGGCCTGGGTCATCAGTGGTGAACCCTCCCATTAATTTTTCCATTGCATTAGGGTAGTATAAATTGTTGAATTGAAAAAAAGAATCGTACGCATCTATAATAGTTTGAACTTTCATAACAGATGGCGCCCTAATGAATCATAACCTAATGTATTGAGAAATTCTCTCCCGTAAAATCACAATTAAGCCTGTTAGTCAACATGAGTAGTCGTTTTTCGTTAAACTCGTGTTTTAATAGCACAATTTTGGTTGAAATATTACGAGAGCTTGATGAAATTGTAGCCACACGATATGGATTTAATGATGCCTGTTTCTATATGGATAATGCAAGAACGCACACATCCGCAGAAACACGAGCATCTGTTAGTCTGCTAAGAAGCAGCGTGAAGTTATTATCACAATATTCATATATGATAAATCCAATCGCATTTTCATTTAGCAAAATTAAAACAATGTTAAGGTCGCTGCTTACTCGACATCACGTTATGCAAGGTTATCACTGATGCAATCAGTAGAATTACATCAGGAGACTGTGAAGGATGGTTTACTCGCATTCACAAAAAATTGCTTCCTGGCCACACAATAACACCAGTTTATCCAATAAAATTTATTTTGTGGTTATTTGTTCCTATATTAGTGTTTTGGACTTAATGTCAAATGTATTTAATTAATCTTTTTGATATTGTCTTTTGATTTTTACACATAACAATCTTATTTTTAAAGGTAACGAACTCATTTTGCTATATAGCAATATATAGAAATTGAAAGAAGAGGGGTTCGGCTCATCAGTGGTGAACCTTCTCAGCGCTTTCGCTAGCTTAATCTTCAGACCACTCTACAACAACGAAAGATATGATATGTGGTGTGATTTAACTCTAAACATATTGAAATAATGTTTTCAAACAATACACACACTAAATTTTAATTAGTGTTTCGATAATATTTATATATGGCTTTTCAAAAATATACCATTTTAGGAAACCATATCACTATATTACATGTGAAAGAGAGAGTTAAAGATTAAAACAATATATTATATAATAGAATGATGTACATTCATGGACAAAACTTAAGGAAGTTGTACATTTGAACATGTATATCGGGATTCAGACAATAACTCTGAAAGATAATCGATACACAATGACCTTTATTGAAGACACACGAGATAACAAAGCGTGAACAAAATTGCCCCTGTCTCATTAAAAAAAAAAAAAGGACGAGCGGCGACATCAAAGACCTTCCACTTCCTTAAATTCTGACCATGAGTGTATATGCTCGAACGATTGTTTTCACAATATAAATAATATTATAAAATTTTAAGTCGGTTTGAAGTTTGTGCGAAACTATGTAAATTTAATGCATTAGCGCGCCATCTGTTATAAGAAATTTGAACTATTTTTAAGGGTATATAATAATAATACCCTATTACAGCGGTATGGTAGATTAAACTGGCGAAACCGCTGGGAGGGTTCACCACTGATGAGCCAGGCCCTCCCATTATTTCATCATTCCAGTAACGACAGTAGAAAATTGATTTACTTCAAAAAGAATCATAGGCGTCAAAAATTTGTTCAAATTTATCATATGTAAAATATATTCAACTGTCGTGCCTGGTCCAATT